>ML243885.1:1055-12153 GCA_005239495.1 Nicotiana undulata | reverse complement strand
CAATGCCCCCTCCCCCCCCCCCCCCCCGTGAGGATTTTATCGAACTTTTTTAACAAGATGGAGGACACTTATTGTTACGACCCAAAATTCACTATAGGTCGTGATGGCGCCCCACGTCGCCGTTAGGCAAGCCAACCGTGAACTACCGACTTAATTATTCATTTTATTATTTTGAAATCATGAACCTCGTTAAATAAATAGGATAAAATCTGGCACTCATAGATACATGTGGTTTTCTTTACCAAATTTCGAATATAATGAATCATGAAGTGAAATGATAACAATAATGCGAACTACATTAATGAACATCCACTAGAATGTAAACTAACAATACAACATTTGTCTTGAACACAAGATAGACAGGATAATGTAAATAGTTATGATGAAGACTCTGTGTGCTGTGAATCGTAGCATAGAATGCAACTCACCATAAAGTACCCTCTGCAGTTGCGTCTATGCGCCCAAATGATCACCAAATGAACCTGTCAGATCCTGCACATTAAGTGCAGAAATGCATCATGAGTACGTAAATCAACACGTACCCAGTAAGTATCTAGCCTAACCCCGAATAGGTAGTGACGAGGGGTCGACATTGACATTTACTAGCGGTCCAATAAATCAGATATAATAAAGTAGACAAGTATGAAACATGGTAAGTAAACAACGAGTACAAATATATGCAAATAAAATGGTCTACAACTGAACAATGAACACAAGTCCCCAATTACCAGATACCTTCTCAAATGGAATATGTAATAGTCAATACCGAATTAACGGTCACATCTCAAGTTAGGAAAACTCATGAATAGGTGGACTCCTTATCATGTATTTCGCACGATTCTGCCGAGGCGAGTGATCTGATCCCATAAGAGTGTTTCTTGGAAATGTCGAGGCGAATGACCCGATCCCATAAGAATATGATACATGATACTTCCGAGGTGAACGACCCAATCCCATAAGAGTGTGTTACAGTATCCTGCCGTGGCAAACAACTGATCTCATAAAATTGTGTTACAATATCCTGCCGAGGTGAGCAGCCCGATCCCATAAGAGTGTATTATAATAATTCTGCCGAGGCGATCGACCCGATCTATTAGAATAAGAATCTTTAGCGGGTCCTTGACCCCACTCATGAATATACATGTGAGTTTTGAAATTTAAAGAAACTTTTCGATGAATAAGAACAACACAGAAGAAATTCGTTAGGGAAGCACAATTTCCAAGGCTAATCAAGTAGCTCGTCAAATTTCTTAAATAGTGAGTCCATTACTCTACGAGAGTCTAGTACCATGTCATAATGCAAGTTAAAGCATTAAACAAACAAGAATAACTCAAATAGTACAACTAAGGTATGGCGTGTCTAAGTCTACCCGGATATAATCAAGAATCTTAGCATACACACGAACACTCATCACCTCCTACGTGCGTAGCTCCCACAACATGTAGCACATAATAGATATAACGCCGACGGGTCACAAAGTTAGAGAGGAGACTTACCTCGCTCCGAAGTTCCATAACCGGCTCCAACGCTTCTCTAACACCTCAAATCGATGCCCATTGATCCGAAACTAGTCAAACAAGGTGAAAACCAATAAAACTATACTCTAATACTCATGATTAATCAATTTATAACAATTTCCAACTTCGCTCGAAAAGTCAACAAAGTCAACTCTCGAGCCCACGTGCCCGGATTCCAAAGTGTTTTGAAGATAAACATTACCCATAACATCATGAACTCAAATATATAATTTATTATTAATTCCATGTCCCATTTTGTGTTAAAAATCAAAAAAACGCTAATTCTAGGTTTTTGTCTTAAAAATAAAAAAAAATCCACAAATTTTCGTGTTAAATATCCATATGTGTTATGAAATATAATCAAAAGTGGTTTCATAACACTTACCCCCAAGAGGTGGATGAAATAGCTCTCCAAAATCACCCCAAAGTCGGCTCTAAGAGAGAAAAATGAGATGAAATGACCAAATCCCGTTTTTGCTAACTTATATTCTGCCCATGCCTCCCTTCTATGGGATCGTAGAAAAGACCCCGCGATCGCGAAGGCCAAACAGACCTTACTCAGAAATCCTCTTACGCGAAGGCAATGACCATTTACCAGACAAGCCTACGTGAACGCGAGCCAAACCATGCGAACACGAAGGCAACAATCCCCATCCTCAGAAATTACCCTACGCGATCGCGTGAGTCCTTTCGCAATCGCATAACACAACTCTCCCAAATAGGCCTGCCTCCTGAACTCACCGCGTTTGCGATACAGCCCACGCGAACGCGAAGGAAAACCTGCTCCATCTCCACGATCGCATTCCGTTCTACGCGATCGTGATGAACGAAACTTCCATCAGCCCAGCTAACCCTTCACGATTGCATCCTTACTTCTACGATCAGTTTAAATCATGTTGGTACCAAACAAGCCACATGTTGGTTTATGGACAAAAAGATCACACTCAATAACCGATTTAATCACTACTAAAAGTCATCCGGTTCGACACAAATTATTTTCTTGGAAAAGAACTGCATCATAAAAAAAAACCAAGGATTTTAATTAATACTACTACAAGTAAATAAAGTCGAAAAATAAGAAAAAAAAATAAAAAAATTATTCTAACAGGCAAGAATTTAACTTCAAATTATCACTAGTAAACTATAATATCAACCAATCTACACAAGTTGTCACAAAAAAAAAGTGATCATGCTCCAACTACATCATCACATGTAAATGAGTCACCATTTACCTAATGTGTTGCACTGTCCTCAATGCAACCAGACAAAACAAGATAAAATGAAAGAGGTGCTCCCTAAAACTGCATCACTCGGAGCTGGAGTTGGAGGGAAATTTGAGCTCCTCCTCCTCCTCCTCATCATCATCCGAGTCATTTGAACTTCAAAATGACCTCAGCTTATCCATCATCTTGTTCAGGAATTTGCTCTTTTTATTTTCGTGCTCCCTCAATTTTCTCTGCCGCTTCTCAATCTTCACTTGTCGGCGGCTCATATTTTCCAACCTGTTGTTCATGGGACTCCATCTTGCTTGTTATTGCTTTTTGCTCTTTGACCATGTCATCCAGGGATAGTGGGGCAGCAGTGCTAGTAGATGTTCTAGCCTCAGGTGGGCTAGTAGAAAGGCCATCTATAAGCTGCCTAATGTATGTATCTACTCCATGTATCTGACTGGATAGGTGATGCATAGTTTAAGGGCCAAACTGGAGTGGTCCCATGGGGTCAAATGACCCTGGTGCAGGTGCAGGTGCAAAGGATCCAGCGGGATCAGTAGTGGTCTCAGAGAACTGTCCAAATGAAGAGTATGCAACATCAATCCTCCTATTTTTCTGCTTTTTGCTGGGTCCCCTTTTCAGCAAAGGATGGATCATCGGCTTTTACGAACATTTATCAACATCATTTGGGCGTTTTAACACCCTAGAATCATAGCATAGACGAGTGATCAAGGATGAGAATAATAGGCTCTTGGACCTCCTATGGGTGGCTTCCTCGATTTCTCTAACAATGTGCTCCCCCACGTTCACGGGTAGTCCGTCCATGATAGCAGCAATGATCAGTTCCCTCTCTAGTGTCACATCACTATCATTTGTAGAAGGCATGACTCTTGCACATATAATAGAGAGCCACGTCTTTGCCTTAGCAGTGAAGTCATGTGAATCAACTCCCTTGTTCGCTATCAACCACTTCGAGGTCATCCCATCATGCAATTAGTCCACCAACCATTGGGTTCCCCTTGATTTTGCTCTACTTCTGTAAACCTCATTATCGGTGTTGGGAAGGACATAAATTTCGTTGATCACCTCAGGGATGAAATGGACTTGCACACCTCGCACACTAGTAACTAAGGTTCCTTGGAAGCCGGCCCTCAAGGCGTTTGGATAAAATTCCAACACAACTGTGTGGTTGGCATCAATTGGTTGATCGGCGAAACAAATCCACCTGATTTTGACCAATCTTGTGTAGAAGCCCGGCATTTTAGCTTCAACCTTTTCCATGTTAATGCCTCTTTTCCTGACGATGGTTTTTGACAAAGTTCGTCATAATTCCATTCACATTACGCAGATAAAAACCAGTCATGATCAATGGGTTCCTCTTGTTCGGCTTTGGGGACATGTTCTTGCTCAATTTTATTGTGTTTAGGAACTACTTTATGCCCATAGTACCTGCAAAATAGACCAAAAATTTTAAAAGCTCATATAGATACTTAAAACAATGTATTAGGAAGTATTTAGGCCAAAGAGATAGGCAAAAAAGGTCTTGGGTAGAGCTGTGCAAAGCTACCTTTTTTAGCCATTGTTTGGGACTGCCAGTGATTGCTCTTCGCATTCGCGTGAGGGATAGCGCGTTCGCGAAGAGTAATTTTTTCCCCCAGGTATAGACCTTCGCTTTCACAAGAAGACCATCGCGTTCACATAGGTAAAGAGAACTTCTGGGAATTAGAACTTTTCGTTTGCGAGAAAACCATCGCGTTCGCGAAGGTCATCTTCCTCGCCTAGAGATACTTTTCTTTCATGCATTTCTTCAAACAATTGGGGTGCCTTCTTTTCTTTGCTCATTTTCAGTACTGTCACGACCCGAAATCCCACCTTCAGGCCATGACTGCGTCTAACGTTGAACCCGCTAGACAAGCCAACATTTGAACTAAATAAAACTCATTAACAACTAAAACGAACAAGATAACTAAGGCATCGATGGTCAACAATACGAAGTCTAAAAAATTACCAAAAATAATATAGCAACTTCGAAATAAAACCCATATACAAATCCCAGAACTGGTGTCACATACTCACGAACTGTCTAAGAGATTACTAAAACAAAGGTCTGAAAATAAGTACATATGACTGTCTTTGAACTATAAGATAAGACAGAGCTGAAAGTGAAGGGTAGAAGGTGACGCCAAGGCCCACAAACGTCTGCGGGTCTACCTCGATGTCTACTGTATGAACTGATGAAATGCTCCGACCGTTATAGACCACCAGGTCCGGCTGAGTAGTCTGCACAACATAAAGAAGTGCAGGTGTAGCATCAGTACAACCGACCCCATGTACTGAGTAAATGCCGAGCCTAACCTCTGCGAAGTAGTGACGAGGCTAGGACCGACAACAATATATGTACCTGTGCAATTCTATATAATAACAGGAAAATATCGACGGAAATAAGCAAGTAAGACAGATACGGGGAGAACATGTTGGGGGTAAAAGAGGTAACAAAATGCTAGCACAGTAGAACAGGGTAATAACTGAAGTGTAAACAGTACAACCAGGAATTTAACGTCTCAGGACAGATAATGAACAGCAAAAGGCACGGCATGTCCCCTCGTGCATAATCTCACAGTCACTCGGCACGGAATGTCCCCTCGTGCATAAATAGTAACACTCGGCACGGAATGTCCCCTCGTGCAATAAATAATCAACGATCAACACGGCATGTCCCCTCGTGTGATAAATAACAAACAATCAGCACGGCATGTCCCCTAGTGCAATAAATAATAAACGAACAACACGGCATGTCCCCTCATGTGATAAATAATAAACGATCAGCACGACATGTCCCCTCGTGCGATAAATAATAAACGATCAACACGGCATGTCCCCTCGTGTGATAAATAATAAACAATCAGCACGACATGTCCCCTCGTGCAATAAATAATAAACGATCAACACAGCATGTCCTCTCATGTGATAAATAATAAACAATAATCACGACATGTCCCCTCGTGCGATAAATAATATAAAAGCAACAATATAATGTGAAAATCAACAATAAGAAGTCTCATGTGTATGTAAATACTCAATAAAATTCTATCGTTACGGCAAGGGACTCAGCTATAACCAACCTCGCATCAGAAATACAATTTCAACAGTAAAAGCCTCAACGGAAACAAATAACACAATAACTCCCCATGTCATGAATCAACATCAAGGTATCACTTCTAAATCACCAATTACTCATAGTACAAAGAATATTAAGAACACGGTATGATTCATCACAATTGACTCACGGACATGCTTGATGGCAATATAGGCACTCGTCACCCCGCCTATACGTTGGACATGAATTAAACATAGCAAATAAAGCTCTATACCTAATCCCTCAAGCTAAGGTTAGGCCAAACACTTACCTCGGGTCCAAAATAGAGCAATCAACCCTCTAACACAACCTTTTCTTTAGAATTCGACTCCGGAACGGTATTATCTAGATATAATCAACCCAAGTATATTAATAATGGCTCAATAAATCAAACGCATAGCCTAATTACTAATTTCTAAGCATTCTTCCTAAAATTCCAAAATTTGACACCAGGCCCACATGGTCCAAACCCGAGGCTCGAACCAAAACCCGACTACCCATAACCCCACAAGTTCAAATATATGATTTGTTTTAAGATCCGACCCCAAATTGAGGTTGAATCACCCAAAATTCCCCAAAACCTAACTCTACCCAAAACCCCAATTTCTATCTTAATTCCCCTGTTTTTAGCCCTAGATTCTAGTGATTATGAAAGGAAAGTGGAAGAAATAGAAGTTGAAATCACTTACCCAAGGGTTTATTGAAGGATTCTAGCTTGGGGGTCGACAATGGAGGTTAGAGGAGGAGAAGAAGGCTGAAAATAGCAAAGTCCCGTATGAAATATTCTGTCTTGAACTCATGTAATAACTGGGTGAAATATCTCTATGCGATCACGGAAGCAGGGATGCGATCGCACAGAGTCCAAGACTGGGTGCACTGCGATCGCGGACTGACTATTGCGATCGCACAGGTATACTGCCTCTTCACTATGCGATCGCACATGAGAAGCTGCGACCGCAGAGAGTACTCCCCCTAGCTCCCCTAACCCACCTAATACACTATGCGATCGCGGAGGGTGCTATGCGATCGCATAGTGTAACAGTCTACTCCCAGGCACGAAGCTATGCGATCACGGACCAATCAATGTGATCGCATAGAGTAATGGAACTGACACCAAAAAAATGCAATTACACCAGGTTTTTACACTTTAACTCACCCGTTAGCAACCCGAAACTCACCCGAGCCCTCGGGTCTCAAAACCAAAACCACACACGACTCCCAAAACATCATACAGATTTTTTCAAGCTTTTAAATCATCAAAACAAGGAATTAAACCTCAAAACTCATACAAATTTCTTAAAATTTCATAAAGCTTAATTTTTCCAATTTTGACCCGAAACACGTCATTTCAAATCTGTTTTACACCAAATTTCACAGATGAGTCAAATAACAAATATTCAACCTTTTTCGGGCTCCGGAACCATAATACGGGCCCGGTAACATGGTTTTCACATAATTATTTATTTTCAAAAGCCTTTATTATTTTCAGAAAACAATTTCCTTTAAAAATTCATTTCTTGGGCTTGGGACCTCGGAATTCGATTCTGGGCATACGCCCAAGTCCTATTTTTTATTACGGACCCTCCGGGACCGTCAAATCACGGGTCTGGGTCCGTTTATCAAAAATGTTGACCAAAGTCAACTTTATTCAATTATTTATTATAAGAACTCCATTTTTATCTGATTTTCACATAGAAGCTTCACGGTTACACGCTCGAGCTGTGCACGCATATCGAGGTGAGATCAACAGAGGCTTTCGGAGCCTCGGAACACAGATATAGCTAAAATTACTTAGGATGACCTTTTGGGTCATCACAATCTCCACCTCTAAAACAAACGTTCGTCCTCGAACAAGCATAGAAAAGTACCTAAGTCTGAGAAAATATAGGGATAACGACTCCTCATATCGGACTCGGACTCCCAAGTAGCTACCTCGGCAGGCTGACCTCTCCACTGAACATGAACCGAAGGATAACTCTTTGACCTCAACTGACGAACCTGCCTATCTAATATAGCTACCAGCTCCTCCTCATAAGTCAGATCCTTGTCCAAATGGACACTGCTGAAGTCAAGAACATGAGAAGGATCTGCAATGTACCTCTGACGCACAGATACATGAAACACTGGATGCACGGGTGAAAAATGCGGTCGCAAGGAAAGTCTTTAGGCCACCTCTCCTACCTTGTCCAAAATCTCAAATGGACCAATGTACCTAGGACTCAACTTGCCCTTCTTTCGGAATCTCATCACGCCCTTCATAGTCGACACTCGAAGGAACACCTTGTCTCCTACCATGAAAGCCAAATCTCAAACTCTATGATCTACATAAGTTTTCTGCCTGGACTGAGTTGTACGAAGCCTATCCTGAATAATCTTCACCTTATCCAAGACATCCTGGACTAACTTAGAACCCAATAACCTAGCCTCTCCAGGCTCAAACCGTCCGACTGGAGACTGACATCGCCTACCATACAATGCCTCATACGGAGCCATCTGAATGCTCGACAGGTAACTGTTGTTGTAGGCAAACTCTGTTAAAGGCAAGAACTGATCGCATGAGCCACAAAAGTCAGTGACACAAGCTCGCAAAATATCCTCCAAAGTCTGAATAGTACGCTCGGACTGTCCGTCCGTATGAGGATGAAATGTTGTGCTCAACTCGATCTGTGTGCCCAACTATCGCTGAAATACTCTCCAGAAATGGGAGGTGAACTGAGTACCTCGGTCTGATATAATAGATAAGGGCATGCCATGCAATCTGGAAATCTCTCTCATGTGGATCTTTGCCAACTTCTCCGCTGAATATGAAAGTGACACAGGAATGAAATGTGTTGACTTGGTCAGCCTGTCCACAACAACCCATACTGCATCAACCATCCTCTGAGTCCGTGGAAGCCCAACTACAAAATGCACCATGATACGCTCCCACTTCCACTCGGGAAGCTGAGTCTGCTCCATCAATCCACCGGGTCTCTGGTGCTCATACTTAACCTGCTGACAATTCAAGCACCAAGCTACATGAGCCACAATATCCTTCTTCATTCTACGCCACCAATAATGTTGCCGCAAGTCCTGGTACATCTTCACGGTGCCCGGATGAATGGAATACCGGGAACTATGGGCCTCCTGCAATATCGACTCACGAATGCCATCAACATCGGGAACACATATACGACCCTGCAATCTCAAAGCTCCCTCAGCATCGACTGTGACTTGCTTGGCACGTCCGTGCCGAACCGCATCTCTAAGAGCACACAAATGACAATCATCATACTGCCTGGCGTGAATACGATCATACAACGAAAAACGAACGACGGTATGGACCAAAACACTGCCACCCTCAGTAACCTCCAACCTAACAAATCGATTGGCTAACGCCTGAACATCCAAAGTCGAAGGTCGCTCTCCAACTGATAAATAGGCCAAGCTACCCATACTGATTGACTTCTAGCTCAAAGCATCGGCCACCACATTGGCCTTTCCCGGGCAACTCTACCCACCTCATCTGCCTCATATTCAACTCCTTTTGCTTAAACAAGTATTGCAAACTCTCGTGATTAGTGAGTACCTCATACCCCATACAAATAGTGCCTCCAAATCTTTATGGCATGAACAATAGATGCAAGCTCCAAATCAGGGACTGGATAGTTCTTCCCATGAATCTTCAACTAAAGTGAAGCATAGGCTATACACTTCCCATCCTGCATCAACACTGCACCAAGCCCAACCCGCGAAGAATCACAATACACGGTATAAGAACCTGAACTTGTGGGCAATACCAACACTAGCGCTGTGGTCAATGTTGTCTTGAGCTTCTGAAAGCTCGCCTCACACTCCTCAGACCATCTGAACTGAACACTCTTCTGCGTCAACTTGTTCATATGGGCTGCTATAGATGAAAACCCCTCCACGAACCGAAGATAATAGCCTGCTAGGCCTAAGAAGCTCCGAATCTCTGTGGTGGAAGTGGGCTTAGGCCAATCTCTAACTGCTGAAACTTTCTTCGGATCCACCTGAATGCCCTCTGCCGATACAACATGGCCCAAGAATGCCACATAACTCAACCAAAACTCACACTTAGAAAGCTTGGCATACAACTTCCTATCCCTCAGAGTCTGGAGGACGACTCTAAGGTGTTTCTCATGCTCCTCTTGGATGCGAGAGTATATCAAAATATCATCAATGAAAATAATAACGAACGAGTCCAAATAAGGCCTAAATACTCGGTTCATCAACTCCATGAATGCAGCGGGGGCATTAGTCAACCAAAAACATCACCAAAACTCATAGTGCCCATGCGAGTGCGAAAAGCTATCTTAGGGACATCAGAATCCCAAATCCTTAGCTGATGATAACCAGATCTCAAGTCAATCTTGGCGAACACAGTAGCACCGTGAAGCTGATTAAATAAATTGACAATCCTCGGCACTTGACACTTATTCTTAATAGTAACCTTGCTCAATTTGCCGGTAGCCAATACACATCTTCCTTGAGCCATCTTACTTCTTAACAAACAACTCTGGAGCACCCCAAGGAGAAACACTAGGCCATAACGAAGTCTTTACCCAACAAATCCTGTAACTGCTCCTCCAATACTTTCACAATGCTGATATCGGGATACAATGCCTGAATATATCATCAATGAAAATAATAACGAACGATTCCAAATAAGGCCTAAATACTCGGTTCATCAACTCCATTAATGCAGCGGGGGCATTAGTCAACAAAAAACATCACCAAAACTCATAGTGCCCATACGAGTGCGAAAAGCTATCTTAGGTACATCAGAATCCCAAATCCTCAGCTGATGATAACCAGATCTCAAGTCAATCTTGGCGAACACAGTAGCACCCTGAAGCTGATTAAATAAATTGACAATCCTCGGCACTTGACACTTATTCTTAATAGTAACCTTGCTCAATTTGCCGGTAGCCAATGCACATCTTCCTTCAGCCATCTTACTTCTTAACAAACAACTCTGGAGCACCTCAAGGAGAAACACTAGGCCATAACGAAGTCTTTACCCAACAAATCCTGTAACTGCTCCTCCAATACTTTTACAATGCTGATATCGGGATACAATGCCTGAATACCTCATTATTACCCAAAATAACGTGCCTCATCTAACGCCACCCGGGGCGGGCACCTACCTTGTAAGTTAAGGCTCCATAATTCTAGCACGAATTTAGCAAATTACGCACAGATGGTTAATTAGTTTATTTATTTATTAATT
>ML243884.1:14677-45620 GCA_005239495.1 Nicotiana undulata | reverse complement strand
CTAGGGCACGAGATGTAGACGGGTTTAAACTATGGTACTCAGGAAGCGCTGGGGGCAAGAATGGGGTAGGTATTTTAGTAGACAGGGACCTCAAGGAGCTCGTGGTTTAGGTTAGCAGGGTAAACGATAGGTTGATGAGTATTAAGTTGGTAGTTGGTGGGTTTACTGTAAACGTGATTAATGCATACGACGCTCAAGTAGGTTTGAACCAGGAGGTCAAGAAGCAATTTTGGGATGATTTGGACGAGATGGTGCGTAGTATCCCGCACACAGAGAAGTTGTTAATTGGCGGAGATTTCAATGGTCATATTGGGGCTAGTTCTAAAGGTTATGAGGATGTACATGGCGGGTATGGTGTTGGGGCTAGGAATGAGGGAGGTAACTCACAGTTGGAGTTTGCTAGACTTTTTGATTTGGTTATAGCTAACTCGAGTTTTCCGAAGAGGGAAGAGCACCTGGTCACTTTCCGAAATTCAATGGGCAAGAATTAGATTGATTATCTTCTCTGCAGGAAATGCGATAAAGGTCTGTGCACTGACTGCAAGGTCATACAGAGTGAGCACCTCATGACTCTGCATAGGCTCCTAGTCATGGACCTGGATATCAAGAGGAGTAGGAGGAAGAGGGCGGGGTGCAAACAACCTATGATCAAGTGAGGTAACTTGACCAAGGACAAATATCAGGAGTTAGGGGAGAAATTGTTGGCTATGAAGGCCAGGATGAGTATGTGGGACACATCTAGTATGTGGTCCATGACTGCAGATTGCATTAAGGTAGCTGCTAGAGAGGTCTTAGGAGTCACGATGGGTTTTCCTGGGGGTCATAAAGGGGATTGGTGATGGAATGGAGAGGTTCAAGGTAAAGTGGAAGCTAAGAAAGCTGCTTATTTGTAACGACCCGGCCGGTTGTTCCGTGAGATTAGCCATGTTTTCCCTGTTTCTGCTTTGTCATGTATTTCTTAGCCTATTTATGTTGTATTGGGTTGTTTGGTTCGGGTTCGGAGTGGTTGTGGTGAGAATTGAGACGCTTAGTCTCTTAAATTGGCTTAATAGTTAGAAAAGTCAATCGGGAGTTGACTTATAGGTGAACGACCTCGAAATGCGAATTTTATGGCTCGGGTAGCTTCATTAGGTGATTTGGGACTTGGTAGTGTTCGAAATGTGATTTTGAGGTCCGGAGTAGAATTAGGCTTGAAATGGCGAAATAGAGTTTTTGGCGATTTCCGGTCAGTAGTGGAAAATGGCTATCAGGGTCGGAATGGAATTTCAAAAGTTGGAGCAGGTTCGTAGTGTTATTTTTGATGTGCGTGCAAATTTTCAGGTCAATCGGACGTGTTTTGGGTGGTTTCGGCATCATTGGCGAAATTTAGAAGTTTCTAAGTTCTTAGGCTTGAATCCGAGGTGAATTTGGTATTTTGGCGTTGTTTTGAGTGTTTTGAAGGCTCGACTAAGTTTGAATAAGGTTATGGGATGCGTGGTCATGTTTGGTTGAGGTCCCGAGGGCCTCGGGAGAGTTTCGGGTGGTTAACAGATCAATTTTTGGATTTTGGAGATAACTGTTTTTCTAGTGTTTTTGTTAATCAAAGAAAGTTGTTGATCACATGGAAGATTTGAGAAAGTTATTCAATAGGTTAAGGAAATACAATCTGAAACTTAACCCTGCAAAGTGTGCGTTCGGGGTTCCCGCTGGCAAGCTGCTAGGGTTCATCGTCTGTCGTCGAGGAATAGAGCTAGATCCATCAAAGGTCAAAGCCATTCAAGAATTGCCACCACCTAAGAACAAAAAGGATGTTATGAGCTTTCTAGGAAGGCTCAATTATATCAACCGGTTCATAGCCCAGTCTACCGTCATTTGTGAACCAATTTTCAAAATGCTGAGAAAGGATGCTGCCACCAAATGGACTGAGGATTGTCAAAAAGCTTTCGACAGAATCAAGGAGTACCTCTCAACACCACCAGTCTTGGTACCCCTAGATCCGGGTAAACCCCTATTACTCTACCTGGCCGTATTAGATGGAGCTTTCGGTTGCGTTCTCGGGAAACATGACAAAACAAGGAGGAAAGAGCAAGCAATTTACTACCTCAGCAAGAAGTTTACTCTGTATGAGGCCCGATATTCTCTATTAGAACTCACCTGTTGTGCTTTGACTTGGGTCGCACAAAGCTGAGGCATTATTTCTGTGCCTACACAACGTACCTCATATCGAGGATGGATCCGCTAAAGTACATCTTTCAGAAGCCCATGCCCACTGGCAAGCTAGCTAAATGGCAAATCCTGTTAAGTGAGTTCGACATCATTTACGTAACTCAGAAGGCAGTCAAGGGACAAGCATTAGCCGATCATCTTGCTGAGAATCCTGTGGACGGAGAATACGAACCTTTGAAAACATATTTCCTCGATGAGGAAGTATCATTCGTAGGAGAGGACATTGCAAAATCCTACGACGGTTGGAGGATGTTCTTTGATGGGGCCGCAAACTTCAAAGGCGTGGGCATTGGATCAATCTTAATTTCAGAAACTGGTCAGCATTACCCGGTATCCGCCAAACTCAGATTCCCCTGCACCAACAATATGGCTGAATATGAGACCTGCATCCTTGGGCTCAACTTGGCCATTGACATGAATGTTCAGGAATTATTAGTGATCGGTGATTCCGACTTATTGATACACCAAGTCCAAGGGGAATGAGCGACCAAGAATTCCAAGATACTTCCATACCTACATCGTGTGCAGGAATTGAGAAGGAGGTTCACGAAGATTGAATTCCAGCACGTTCCCAGAATCCAGAATGAGTTCGCTGACGCACTGGCCACCTTGTCATCCCTGATACATCCAGATAAGAATTTCATTGATCCTATCCCGATGGGGATTCACAATCAGCCGGCCTACTGTGCCCACGTTGAGGAAGAAGCAGATGGAAAGCCTCGGTTTCATGACATTAAGGAGTACTTGGCAGAGAGAGAGTACCCAGAACTTGCAAACGCCATTCAAAAGGGCACTCTTCGAAGGTTATCAAACAACTTATTTCACAGCGGAGGAATCCTATATAGGAGGACTCCCGATCTGGGTTTATTAATACCTGTTATTTTATTTATTCCAGACATCTTTATGTCTATTTGATATTTTGATATAGTAGCTCATGACTTGGTGACACTAGACCTGGGATTGGATTTTAAATTGTGTTTTAATGATGTTAGACTATCAAATGGATTATTATCGATACTTTTGCTTCTGAATTTATAAATTTTCTGAAAAATAAACTTTGCTTCAACAAAACGTGTAGCTTGCTTGATTCCACGACATGAGCCATCACAACCGGTCGTTTTGGGGGTCGTGACATTATTTGAATCTAGTAGAGAGTAAAAACGAGGAGGAAAAAGGGACTTATCGGGAGTGTTACATAAAGGAAAAGAAAGAGGCAAAGTTAGCAGTAACGACGGCTAAGAACGCATCATTTACTCGTTTATACGAGGAGCTCGAGGGAAAATGTGGGGACAAGAGGTTGTACCGGTTTGCCAAGGTGAGGGAGAGGAAAGCCCGTGACTTAGACCAAGTCAAGTGCATCAAGGACGAGGATGGTAAAGTGTTGATGGACGAGGCACTCATTAGCAGAAGATGGCAGACATACTTAAATAAAATGTTGAATGAGGATGGGGATAAACGCATTGTGCTGGGTGAGTTGGAGCACTCCGAGAGTCGGCGGGATTTTGGGTACTGTAGGCGGATTACGGTAGAGGAGGTGGAAGGAGCGATGCGTAAGATGTGCAGGGTCAGAGCAACGGGGCCAAGCGAAATCCCGGTGAAATTCAGGAAGAGCGCGGGGCGGGCATGTTTGGAGTGGATCACTAGGCTGTTTAATGTTATTTTCAAGGCAAATAAGATGCCCGAAGAATGGAGGTGGAGTACGATGGTTACGCTTTACAAGAATAAGGGTGATATCCAAAATTGCAACAATTATAAGGGTATCAAGTTATTGAGTCACACTATGAAGGTTTGGGAGAGAGTGGTGGAGTCCAGGGTGAGGAGGTGCGTGTCTATTTCTGAGAATCAGTTTGGATTCATGCCGGGGAGTTCAACTACGGAAGCGAGTTATCTGGTAAGGAGATTAGTGGAGCAGTACATGGAAAGGGATAAGGATTTGCATACGGTGTTTATTGACCTTGAGAAGGCATACGATAAGGTTCCAAAGGAGGTCTTGTGGAGGTGTTTTGAGGTTAGCAGCATTCCGGTAGCGTACATTAGGATGATTAAGGATATGTATGACGATGCTAAGACTCGGGTGAGGACTGTGGGTGGTGACTCGGACCATTTCCCTGTGGTGATGGGGTTGTACCAGGGATCGACTCTTAGCCTATTTTTGTTTGCCTTGGCGATGGATGTACTGTCGCGTCACATCCAAGGGGAGGTGCCTTGGTGCATGCTGTTTGCCGATGATATAGTGTTGATTAACGAGACGCGTAGCGGAGTTAATGCGAGGTTGGAGGTTTGGAGAGAGACCTTGGAGTCTAAAGGTTTCAAACTGAATAGAACCAAGACAGAATACTTGGAGTGAAAATTCAGTGAGACCCATGATGCAGACGTAGAGGTTAAGCTTGATGCTCAAGTTATCCCCAAGAGAGCGAGTTTTAAGTATCTCACGTCTATTATCCAGGGTAACAGGGAGATTGAATAGGATGTCACATACCGTATCGGAGCGGGGTGGATGAAGTGGAGGCTCGCTTCTGGTGTTCTATGTGATAGGAATGTGCCGTTAAGATTTAAGGGTAAGTTTTATCGAGTGGTGGTTTATAACGACCCGGCCGGTCGTTCCGTGAGATTAGCCTTGTTTCCCCTGTTTCTGCTTTATCATATGTTGTATAACCTATTTATGTCGTTTTGGGTCGGTTAGTTCGGGTTCGGGGTGGTCGTGGTGAGAAATGAGACATTTAGTCTCTTAAACTGGCCCCATGGCTAGAAAAGTCAACCGGGAGTTGACTATTAGGAAAATGACCTCAGAATGCGGATTTTTTTGGCTCGGATAGCTTCTGTAGGTGATTTGGGACTTAGGAGCGTGTTCGGAATGTGGTTTTGATGTCCGGAGTAGAATTAGGCTTGAATTCGCGAAATTAAGTTTTTGGCGATTTCCGGATGGCAGTGGAAAATTAGCTATCGGGGTCGGAATGGAATTCCAGAAGTGGGAACATGTCCGTAGTGTCATTTTGGATATGTCTGCAAATTTTCAGGTCATTCGGACGAGGTCTGGTTAGTTTCGGCATCGTTGGCGATTTTTGGAAGTTTGGAGATCCTTAGGCTTGAATCATGAGTTGAATTGGTGTTTCGATGTTATTTTGGGTGTTCCTAGGGTTCGACTAAGTTCGGGTTATCATTTATACCTTTTGGGTACCTTTGGTTGGGGCCTCGAGGGGCTCGGGGTGATTCCGGAGGGTCATCGGGAGGTTTAAACTTGGAAAGTACATCAGAAATTGCTGTTGGTGTTGAGTTACTGGTGTGGCCGCACCTGCATAAGGGAAGCCGCATGTGCGAGTTTTGGCTAGGCTGGAAGATGGCCGCATATGCGGGAGTTTGACCGCACCTGCGAAGCCGCAGGTGCGGAGAGTGAACCGCAGGTGCAGGAATTGGTCTTTAAGTGGAATTCCGCAGGTGCGCACCTGGGACCGCAGGTGCGGGTCCGTAGGTGCGAAGAAAAGGACCGCAGGTGCGGTTTTCCTGGGCAGAAAGTATAAATATCAACCTTCGCGAATTTTGGGTTATTTCATCAACATTTTCATACGAGTTTGAGCTTGAGAGAGGGTTTTGAAGAGGGAAAACAAGAGAACTTCGTGGAGGTAAGATTTTTGGACCTAAAACTCATTTCTGTGGTGTTATTTGACTGATTAGGGGTGAAATTTATGGAAAATTAGTGCCTAAATTGGGGATTTAGGGCTTGGGAACTTGAGACTTTAATTGAGGAATTTAAGGGTCATTTGTGGCTGGATTTTATGTATTTTATATGGGTAGACTCGTGGAAGGATAAGGATTATAGTTTTGTGATTTTTATCGAATTCCGAGACGTGGGCCCAAGGGTCGAGTTTGGCAAATTTCGGGATTTGTGCTTAATTTTGATAATTTTTGAATGGGCTTCGTCTCCCTAGCATATATTGATAATATTAATCTGATTTTGGTTAGATTTGGAGCGATCGGAGGCCGATTCGAGGGGCAAGAGCATCATTGATTAGTATTCAGGACAGTTTGAGGTAAGTAACGATTGTAAATCTAGACCTGAGGGTATGAAACCCCGGTATTTCGTATTGTTTTGATAAATGAGGTGACACACATGTTGGGTGATGAGCGTGTGGGCGTGCATCGATAGGGATTGTGACTTGATCCATCCCGTAACGACTATTAAGCCGCGTGTTTGATTTGAAATCATATGATATCCTGTATTTTATTATGGGTTGTATGCCATGTTTGGGGCGTTGTGCCAACCTGTTTAGACCCTCATAGGGTATTTTTCCACTATTCTTACACTATTTTCTGATAGAAAAATATGAACTCAGTCATGCTTTATACCTGTTGCTGTTTATTACTGTTATCACCCTGCTGTAGAGTATAGAGAGATATTTTGGGTTGAGTCTCCGTGATTGTGATGAGTTGCCCAAGTGGCTTGTGAGGATGACTGAGTGAGTCAGAGAGCCGAGTTTGTGAGGATAGTCAAGGACCGAGCTGCACGTCGCAACAAGGTATGTAGATCGGGCTGCACGCCGCAACGATATATATATTGGATCGGGCTGCACGCCGCAGCGAAATAGCGCTTGGGCTATAGGATCCCCTCCAGGAGTCTGTACATCCCCAGTGAGCGCAGTCGACTATGATTTGGATCGGGCTGCATGCCGCAGCGGATATTATGTGGATCGGGCTAAACGTCGCATCAATTATATATGTACATGGTACCTGTTGAGTGAGAGTGCTGAGTGTGAGAATTGACTTATGATAGTGGAGTCACGAGTGACCAAGAGACCTTACTTACGAGTGACACTGTGCCGGGGAGTCCATTATTTATAAACTATTGTTTTTCACTCTTCTTTACACTGAGCCTCTTTGATAAATGTGAACTAATGTTTTGTACAGGTTTCAACGAAAAAACTGGAGTTTGTGAAATATTTGGTAAATGTAGATATTTGACTTGATCTATTTACCTTCACTGACACTTATTTTATGAAATTATAAAGTTTAAATGCTCGTCATTTCACTCAAGTCTTTAGTTATGGTTGTTACTTACTGAGTTGGCGTACTCACATTACTCCCTGCACCATGTGTGCAGATCCAAGTACCGGATCAGAGCGCTAGTTGATTCTCATCTGTGTGGAGTTCGCTTAGGGATCGAGGTAGTTGTTCGGCGTCCAAAACTTGGCCCTTTCCTTTCCTATTTCTGTTGTTTTTATTAAAAATTCCAGACCTGTATTAGTAATGGGATAGTATCACAGTGCATTACTCTATAGATGCTCATGATGGTTGACTCCAGATGTTGGGGCCGTGGTTATACTTGATCGTTTTCATTATTACTATTGTTGAACATGTTTTAAAAAGGGGAAACTATAATAGAATATGATATCTTATATTTAAACGGAATGTGTTATTAGTCATTTGAGGTAGATTGGCTAGCTTAGTTTCACGATAGGCGCCATCACGATCAGTATTGATTTTGGGGCCGCGACATGGTTCGACCTGCTATGCTGTATGGGGCTGAGTGTTGGTTAGTCAAGAACTCCCATGTGCAGAAGATGACAGTAGCAGAGATGATGATGTTGAGATGGACGTGTGGGTGTACCGGGCGAGATAGGATTAAGAATGAAACTATCCGGGACAGAGTGGAAGTAGCCTCCGTGGAGGACAAGATGCGGGAGTCGCGGCTGAGATGTTTCGGACATGTTAGGAGAAGAAACATTGATGCCCCTGTCAGAAGGTGTGAGAGGTTGGCCATGGAGAGTTTGAGAAAGGGTCGAGGTAGGACTAAGAAGTACTGGGGAAAGTGATTAGGTAGGACATGGCGCTGCTTCAGCTCACTGAGGACATGACACTTGATAGGAGGGTGTGGAGGTCGAGGATTAAGGTGGAAGGTTAGTAGGTAGTTTATAGTGTTCACCGATAGGCTTAGTAGCATGCATTTCCCTTCAAATTCTTAAATTTTATTACGGTATGTGGTTTGTTCGCCTCAGGTTTTGTATTCCATGTTGCTATTATTGGATACTATTTATCCTGTATTTGTTTTCTTTTGTTTTCATCTTTCTTCCTTCCTTGTTTCCCTCTTCTTCTTCTTGCCCTTCTTGAGCCGAGGGTCTATTGGAAACAGTCTCTCTACCTGCATTAGGTAGGGATAAGGTTTGCGTATAGACTACCCTCCCCAGACCCCACATGTTGGGATCAAACTGGGTTTGTTGTTGTTGTTGTTGTTGTTGTTATGTTAAAACCAAATAATTAAATATTTTAATTAATTATTTAACAAGAGAATCCAATTTAATTATTTTTAAATTCATCATATGAGTAAAATTCTTATTCAAGTTAAAAAAAATCTTAGGGTATATAAATTATTTCCATAAAAAGAGCGTTATAAAATAAAGTAAAAAGATCAGTATATTATTAAGAGTTAAAATGTTAAACAAGTGTATGAGGAAGCACAATCAAAGCTAAATCCTAAACAAGAACAAGTTTTCAAGACTATATTATAAAGAGTTTACTATGGTATAACAAGATTATTCTTTGTAGATGCCTCCAGCGGAATCGAAATAATATTTCTATATCATGCATTACTTGCAAATATCATATTAAGAAGCATGACACAACTAGCAATAATAGCAAGTGGACCAACCACGATTGTATTTTGAGACCACCCACTAGATGTTATATGCCTCTTCAAATAACTTAAATAACCATCACAAATATATCAAAGCAGAGCAATTATGCTAAATTTATAGGAAGGAAAAATTGATAATATGGATGAAGCACCTATGACTAAGTGTCAAACTATCGAAATAATTATCTGGAATTCTAGAGATATATTGGATATCAATGAACCGTTTGGTGAAAAATTAATGGTTTGGGAGGTGATTATGTCAAGTACTACCAGTTGTTCCAAAAGCGACAAAAGCAGATACTGTAAAAGCTAGCTTGCCAAAGTTATACTTCTGGCCTCGAACGAAAAAGATTCAACTGACAAGAAATATAAAGTAAGAACATCTCCAACATTCAGTATTTTGTTGCTTCGTGTCGTAAATGAAGAAGAGCATCCAATAATAGATGATTTGGTTCTTCCTGGACACTTGTTTATCAATCCCAATAATGATAATAGTGCATTTAACAAGAGAAATATTTCTATCATATGATTAAAAAGCAATTGTGCAAATCGCATGATAGAATTAAAAAGATATCTTAGCTAGCAAAAATGAATATGTTGATCAACTTAATAAAAGGTTGATTGCAAAATTTTATAGTAAAAATAAAATGTTTTTCAATTTTTGACTCAGCAGAAAATAATACCAATAATTACTACCAAGAAGAATACTTACATACTTTAATACCAAATAGTCTTTTACCATACATGTTTGTTGTCAAGTTTCTTATTTCTTACGTATGTTAGTGTCACCGTATGCCTAATAGATTAAGTTAAAATTGATCTTCCATTATATATAGGTCAATTTTGAAAAAAAATATGTCCTTCATGCTACTAAAAAACTTAGATAAGCCGAATAGCTTATGTAATAGCATACATATGGTATAGAAGTTTTGACAATAACGTGATACATATCAACTTAATAAAAGGTTGATTGCAAAATTTTATAATAAAAATAAAATGTTTTTCAATTTTTGACTCAGCAGAAAATAATACCAATAATTACTACCAAGAAGAATACAAACATACTTTAATACCAAATGGTCTTTTACCATACATGTTTGTTGTCAAGTTTCTTATTTCTTACGTATGTTAGTGTCACCGTATACATAATAGATTAAGTTAAAATTGATCTTCCATTGTATATAGGTCAATTTTGAAAAAAAAATATGTCCTTCATGCTACTAAAAAACTTAGATAAGCCGAATAGCTTAAGTAATAGCACACATATGGTATAGAAGTTTTGACAATAACGTGATACATGCAAATATTACAATACTGGTCAATGTACTTCAAAGTATATTTTTATCCCTGAATTCAACTTTCGTCTTCCGAAACTAAGGAATATATAGCCTTTTAAATTTGTGTGAAAATAGTTTTAGTATGTCTATGTTTTGCAAATATAACAAATAAAGCACAAAAACAAATATCCTAAATATTAGACTATATTTACCGCAATATGTTTTCTTGCACGAACAACTGTGTGTTGCACTTTCAAGAGGGATATCAAGAACGACAACTAAGAGTTTTCGTTAAGTCAGAGCAACCAACGAACTATGAGGAAACATATTTGTTCGTTAAGATACCATCACAATAAATACTTTTAACTTATAATATATAACTATCTAACTAACAAGACAAAATTGATAATTTATGTAAGTTCTGATGATGTCCTTTTATTTTAAATTCATGTATTATGCTAATGTAATAATATTTTTTGGTATTTAGATGATTTTTATATTATTATACATAAATATCTCTCATTAATTAAATTTTACTGATCCTTAATATAAATAAAAATTAAATTATCACGTGCCATTATTAACGTGCAACGCACGTTCATAGATATTAGTATAATAAAGGAGGATAGTATAATTTTTCATTCTCTAGCATTCTTGCTTGTTTAAGTACGAAATATACAAAAATATGTGTAAGCTGAATTACTATTATCCTTAGGCTAACAAATTTTGTTGACCCTGAGGAAAATTCACGAATTCCCTTCCTTACCGATTATATTGCTGCTCAAACATAACTCAAAAAAATTAATATTTTCAGAATTTATAATTCTTATGTCTAAACGCGGAAAATATTGTATACGGTAAAAATCGAGGATACCCGATTTTACAGGCTCGAGAGTATGCCTCGAGAGTGAGCCAATATCGAAGCAAGTTCCGGTTCAAAGAATATGAATACTGAGGGACTGAGATCAGGCTAAATTGACACCAATGTAACAACATCACGGGATATCAACAATCGATCACCAATCTCGGCGAGAATCTCGGAACTGGCGGAATCATTAACGGTTATTGATATCAATTATGTATTTTACTTCCGAAAATAGAATTATACCTTATTTAGAATTCCTCTACTATATAAAGAGGAACCCTGTTTATTTGTAACATCATTATCAACACACAAAAAATTATCACTCACGCAATTACTGAGAAATACAAAGCACTCCGCCCCTTTACTCGATCTTTTACTCTTTGTTGTTCTTACAGTTCTTATTTGTTCATATTATTCTTACTGTTCTTGGAACTCAACTCCGAGCCTGACCCAGATCGGGACCAATAACTCATAATCACGCTGGTTTGATCCATTTTAATCATTTAATTCCTTTATTTATTTAGCTATTTATCAATTTGCATTGAATAAGATCACGTGTCTTTATAACCACATTACAAGTTTAATCGTTACTCGTATTTTGAGGTAAACAGTTTGGCGCCCACCGTGGGGCTAAGGATAATAGTGATTGTTCAGTATTAATTCTGATATAATACACCATTTTACGTTTGTTTCTTGTCAAGAATTATATTTTCAGGATAAATCATGTCAAACTCACAAAACACATCTACAAATGGTGACAATGGCCTCAGACTCCACGGGGAGAATGAGAATGTTATCTCTCTGAGAATTGAGGTTCCACAGGCTGACCTCGGAGGAGCACCGCCCGCCAACCCGGTCGATGTCGGTTCACATATCTTTTTGAATGAAGATTTAGGCGGGGACCCCAAGGAAACGTACGCAGAGAGGGTCGGACTGACGGCCGAGGTACTCAGGGAAAAGGAGACGAAGGTGTTAGTCTCTAAGTTATATTTGAAATGTTGCAAGCCCAACAAAACGCCATTTCCCAGTTGAAAAATCAGCACGTGGTTCCGAATAGGGTAGAACAAGAGGCTACTCGCCGTACTGATCCAGTGCCTTAAAGATCAGGGGACAATACTTCGACAACTGACCCTTCTGTAATGAGAATGCTCGAGGAGATTACTTAGAGAATAGAATCGGGAGAAAAGAAAATCGAGGCCAACGACAAGAAAGTGGAAACCTATAACTCTCGAGTCGATCAGATTGTGGGGGAACCACCGATCTTAAAAGGAATGGACTCCAAAAAATTTGTGCAAAAGGCATTCCTTCCAAGTGTGGCTCCGAAGTCCATACCGAAGAAGTTCAGGATGCCCGATATACCAAAATACAACGGGACCTCGGACCCCAATGAGCACGTTACCTCTTATACGTGTGCTATCAAAGGAAATGATTTGGAAGACGATGAGATCGAGTCAGTATTGCTAAAGAAATTCTGGGTGACCTTGTCGAAGGGAGCTATGATTTGGTATCACAACTTGCCACCGAACTCTATCGACTCGTTCGCCATGTTGGCAAATTCATTTGTAAAGGCACACGCCGGAGCTATAAAGGTTGCAACGAGAAAATTAGACCTCTTCAAGGTGAAGCAAAGGGATAACGAGATGCTATGAGAGTTTGTATCACGATTCCAAATAGAACGTATGGAGTTTCCACCGGTTACCGATGATTGGGTTGTTCAGGCTTTACCCAGGGATTAAATGAGCGGAGTTCGATCGCGTCACGCCAACTTAAGTAGAAGTTGATAGAATACCCGGCTGTGACTTGGGAAGATGTTCACAACCGATATCAATCGAAGATTAGAGTCGAGGACGACCAACTGGGAGCCCCCTTAGGTTCAATGCGTTCTAACCGGTCGATAGGTAAAAACAAAAGGGATGTTGACAAAGAATCGAGGCCAAATAAAGATTGGTATAAGCCATATGTTTCAGATAGAAGAAATAACCCTCCTAGACGTAATTCCATTCGTAACGATCGAGGGGTGACCTATGACAGAATTCTCGGGGACTCATGAGCAAAACTGAATTCGACAAATATGCAGATCCCACAGAAGCACCCCGATTATCAGAGTACAATTTCAGTGTCGATGCATCAGGTATCGTATCATCCATCAGGAGGATCAAAGACACTTGGTGTCCCAAACCTATACAAATCGATCCCTCTCAAAGGAATCCAAACCTGATGTGTAAATACCATGGCACGCATGGCCATAGGACCGAAGACTGCAGACAGTTGAGAGAGGAAGTAGCTCATTTGTTCAACGAAGGTCACCTTCGAGAATTCCTCAGTGATAGAGCCAAAAATCACTTCAGGGAAAGAGACGCCAACAGAAAGAACGAGAAAAAAGAACCTCATCATGTTATCCACATGATCGTCGGCGGGGTCGACGTTCCACAAAGACCAGTCTTCAAACGCACCAAAGTATCGATCACAAAAGAAAAATGAACAGGAGACTATATGCTCGAACGCACCCTGACATTCAACAGCGATGAAATGGAAGGCCTCTCCCCGCCACACAACGATGCCCTGGTAATTTCTATTTTGCTAAATGAAATTCAAGTTAAATGTGTTCTCATAGATCTAGGTAGTTCGACGAACATAATCAGGTTGAGGGTTGTAGAGCAGCTCGGCCTGCTAGACCATATTGCACCTGCATCTCGAGTCATAAATGGCTTCAACATGGCTAGTGAAACAACAAAAGGAGAAATAATCCTACCAGTGAATGTGGCCGGGACCATCCAAGAAACAAAAATTCATGTCATCGAAGGCGACAAGAGGTATAATGCACTGCTCGAAAGGCCATGGATCCACAACGAGGGCAGTACCGTCGACCCTTCACCAAATGATGAAGTTCCCAACAGTGGGTGGTATGAGAACAGTTTATGGGGAACAACACGTTGCAAAGGAGATGTTTACATTCGACGAAGTGACGTTGATACCAACACCTTCGACTTCAGAAAAGTCGAGCACCAAAGATAAGTATGCGGCCAAATAGAAATCATCGTCCCCAGCCTCGACCGAATCAGATAAACATGTAATCGAAGAAGATGAAGAGGAGTTTCTCACTCCTCGAACTTTCATCGTTCCCGAAGAATCGGATGCAACCAAATCAATGGTCGAAGAGTTGGAACCGGTGATACTCATCGAGTATCTACCCGAACGTAAGGTATACCTGGGAACGGGGCTAACCCCCGAACTTAGGACAAAACTCATTCAATTTCTTATTGATAACATGGATTTCTTTGCATGGTCCCATTTAGTCATGACAAGAATCCCACCTGAGATAACAACTCATCGTTTGAGCCTGGATCCCAAGTTCAGACCGATAAAGCAATAGAGAAGGCCTCAGTTCGAGGTGAAGCACGCCTTCATAAATTAAGAGGTAACTAAACTTCTTAAAATAGGGTCCATTCGGGAAGTTAAGTATCCCGAGTGGTTAGCCAACATAGTCGTAGTCCCCAAAAAGGGGAACAAACTTTGAATGTGTATAGATTATAAGGACCTGAATAAAGCATGTCCGAAAGACTCTTTTCCTCTACCTAACGTCGATCGAATGTTCGATGCTACAACCGGCCACAAGATACTTACTTTTCTCGATGCTTATTCTGGGTACAACCAAATCCAGATGGACCCAATAGACCAAGAAAAAAACTTCTTTTATTACTAAGGGTGGAACTTACTACTATAAAGTAATGCCCTTAGGGATAAAAAATGCGGGAGCTACATATCAACGCTTAGTTAACAAGATGTTCGAAGAACAGATAGGAAAATCAATGGAAGTTTACATTGACAATATGTTAGTTAAGTCCCTGCGCGTAGAGGACTATTTGACTCATTTGCAGGAGACATTCGAAATCTTGAGGAAATATAACATGAAGCTTAACCCCGAAAAGTGTGCCTTCAGGTTCGGCTTGGGTAAATTCTTCGTCTTCATGGTGTCAAATCGGGGGATTGAGATCAATCCCGATAGGAATAAAGCCATTGAGGACATCACCGTCGTGGACAATGTGAAAGCCGTTCAGAGGCTAACCGAACGAATAGCTTCCCTAGGCCGGTCCATTTTGAGGTCATCAGATCGGAGCCACATGTTATTTTCCTTACTCAAAAAGAAAAATGATTTTACATGGACCCCGGAATGTCAGCACGCGTTGGAGAAATTGAAACGGTACCTATTGAGCCCATCTTTGCTCCACATCCCAAAGGCAGATGCGAAGCTATACCTATACTTGGCGGTGCCGAGATAGAGGTAAAGTGGAGTATTAGTTCGAGAAGAACAAGGTACGTTGTTTCCAATTTATTACGTGAGTCGAACCTTAGGAGATGCTGAAACCAGGTATCCACACCTAGAAATTGTCACTTGCATTAATAGACGCATCTAGAAAACTAAAGACGTATTTTCAGTGTCATCCTATATGTGTTATTACCACATACCCCCTTCGAAATATATTGCACATGCTCGAGTTATCAGGTCGATTGGCCAAATGGGCCGTCAAACTTGGCGGGTACGATATTGAATATTAACACCGAACGTTCATCAAGTCTCAAATATTAGAAGACTTCGTGGCAGACTTTTTGCCAACCCTCGTACCCGAAGTGGAAAAGGAACTTCTGCTAAAATCGGGTACATCATCGGGGGTATAGACCCTCTTCACTGACGGAGCCTCGAACATGAAGGGGTCCGGGCTTGGTATTGTTTTGAAACCACCTACGAGCAATGTTATTAGAAAATCGATTAAAACCGCCAAACTGACCAACAACGAGGCTGAGTATGAGGCTATAGTTACAGGTCTCGAACTAGCTAAAATCTTGGGAGCGGAAGTCATCGAAGCTAAATGTGACTCCCTATTGGTAGTTAACCAGGTAAACAGAACCTTCGAAGTTCGAGAGGACAGGATGCAAAGGTACTTAGACAAATTGCAGGTCACCTTACACTGCTTAAAAAAATGGACCTTGCAACATGTACCTCGAGAACAAAATATTGAGGCCGATGCACTTGCCAACTTGGGATCGACGGTCGACGAAGACGAAATCAGCTCGGCGACTGTCGTCCAACTTTCGAGGCGTGTAATCGAGGAAGGGCACGTCGAAATCAATTCTACAAGCTTAACCTAGGATTGGAGGAACAAATACATCGAATATTTGAAGAACAGGAAACTGCCATCGGATCCCAAGGAATCGAGTACCTTACGAACTAAAGTCACTCGGTTCACATTAACGAAGACGGAACATTATATAGAAGGATGTTCGATGGTCCATTGGAAGTATGCTTGGGTTCGGGAGATACCGACTATGTTTTGCGAAAAATCCACGAAGGAACTTGTGGGAACCATTCTGGCGCCGAGTTACTAGTTCGAAAGATCATCAAAGCAGGATACTATTGGGCTAGCATGGAGAAAGACTCTAATGAGTTCATTCGAAAATGTGACAAACATCAAAGGTTTGCACCACTGATTCACCAGCCCGGTGAACAGCTTCACTCGGTCCTATCCCCATGGCCATTCATGAAATAGGGAATGGACATTTATCGGTTCTCTACCATCGGCCCAGGTAAAGCTAAATTCATACTATTTATGACTGACTATTTCTCTAAATGGATTGTATCACTGGCCTTCAAAAAAGTCAGAGAAAAATAAGTGATCGACTTCATATGGGATCACATTGCATGTCAATTCGGGATACCTGCAAAAATAGTGTGTGATAATGGCAAACAATTCATCGGTAGTAAACTAACAAAATTCCTCGAAGATCACAAAATAAAGAGGATACTATCGACGCCATATCACCGTAGTGGAATCGGACAGGCTGAATAAACAAATAAAACTATCATCCAAAACTTGAAGAAAAGGCTAAACGAAGCTATAGGGAAGTGGAGAGAAAAATTTCCCGAGGTTCTATGGGCATATCGAACGACATCGAAGTCCAGTACCGGAGCGACTCCATTTTCTTTAGTCTATGGCGCCAAAGCCTTAATACTTGTCGAAGTCGGAGAGCCCAGCGCCAGGTTTTGACATCCAATAGAATAATCAAACCACGCCAATGAATGCCAGCCTCGAATTGTTAGATGAAAGATGAGAAGCGACACTTGTTCGAATGACCGCACAAAAGCAACGAATCGAGAGGTATTACAACAGAAGAACCAATCTTCGGCACTTCAAAGTCGGGGACTTGGTCTTAAGGAAAATCACCAAAAATACTCGAGACCCTAATGAAGGGAAACTCGGTCCTAACTGGGAAGGACCCTATCAAATCCTCGACATAGTCGGGAAAGGATCTTACAAGCTTGGAACAATGGATGGCGAGCCATTGTCGAATAATTGGAACATATCACTCCTCAAGCGATATTATTGCTAAGGTATGGTTTTCTCCTTTTTTCATTTACTTAAATATTCGAAATTAACTTATTGCAGGTATCCTGTCCAAGAAATGGAGACCTCAGGTTTTAAAGTACGCATTGCACTCTTTTTCCCTTAGATCGGTTTTTATCCCAAATGGGTTTTTCCGGCAAGGTTTTTAACGAGGCAACAACTATGTGCTACCTGGGGATAATTCAACAGTATCCAAGGCTTCTTTGCAATCAACCTCGAATACTGAGGGGGCATCACCCTCGGATGTTATGTAAATGGGTCTCAATAGGAAGAATTTTGTAATGGGCCAAACAATCGAATGAACCGTGTCCATATAGATTAGCCGAGTCCTGATCAGATCTCACCCACACTACTATTAAAGTAGGAAGATGAGGGTCGGTGGAGATTTTACCCGAAAGGTCGGGATCGAATCCTCAGAGAGTTATGCTTTGGAGTTGAGTTTCTAGGTGAACTAGCATTGGTTCGTGTTCTTAATTGCACTTTTTATAATTGTTGGTTTAATACTATAACTACGATTTATACTAATGATAATTGCAATTGAACTACTATTATCTTTTTGGGTTGTTTTGTAATTGGATAAATGCACTAGGGTTATGAATTTTACCTAGGCGAGTAATTAACGGATTCTAATATCTAAGGCAAAGATGTTATTCGGGGAATTATGATATAGCCAATGCTCCAAAGTTACCCAATCTATACCTCTCGGTAGTTTGAGTGGCTATGCCTAATTGCCTTTCTCAAGGTCAATTAGGTGTCAAATTCGCACAAGCAATATGGGCACAAGTAGAGTTTTACTCTCTCGAGATTTAACCCGTTAATTGGGACTATCAATTCTCATGATTTCATCCCAATTTCTTGTTGGGTTGATTTCCTAGACTCAAGTCCTCTTTCTCAAGAAGGACCCAAGTCAATTGAACACCAATTAGTGTTTGCAACCACCAATTTTAACAAGAAAACCACAAATCAACCCAAATATCCATCACCCATAAACATCTAAGCCCTAATTTAAAGAACCCATTAAAGACCCACACTAGGGTTGAGCCACAACCCTAGCTAATGGGTTTTGGCTACTCATAATCAATGAAGAAATCACAGAAATAGATGAAGAAAAACCCATATGATTGAATTATAAAATAAAATAGGAAGATTCAATGTTGAAATCTAGCTAAAATTGCTCAAAAAGATGAAAATAAACTATTCACGAGATGCCCACAATATATGATACAAAGCTTAGCCTAAAAAAATAATACAAAAGAAGCTATTTATACTCAGCCAAAAATTCTGGACAAAAATGCCCCTGCGGGGTCACCGCGGACTGCGAAGAATGGACCGCGGCCGCGGTGAGGCTTTTTAGCTTCAAAATCTTGGGCTCTGAACTCGTCCACTGCGATCCGCATAAAATGGACCGCGGTCGCGGTGGCTTCATCGCGGACCGCGAAGAATGGACCGCGGTCCACGGAAGTCTTCTGGGCTTTAAGTGCTGGGTCTCTGAACCTTTTGACGGCGTAAAATAGACCGCGGTCAGCGGTGCTCTTGGCCTTCAAAACTAGTTCTTTGAATCTCCTCACCGCTGTCCGTGTAGAATGGACCACGGTCGCGGTGGAATTTCCCTTGGAAACGAGCCCTCTGAACCTAACCACCGCGGACCGCATAAAGTGGACCGCAGTCTGCGTTGGTCACTTGAGCTTAGCCTTTTGTTGTTATTGAAACTTGTGCAAGTTTCACTCCTTTTTAGCAGATCTTTGACTATTTGTCATCCTTTTTTGGCTCAACCCTGCAACAAGCACAACTCGTAAGCCTTTGGGACTATTTTGTGTACAATTGCATCCAAAACTTAAGCAAGATAGAGCTTAAAACAAGGTAAAATACCTAGTTATCAACTCCCCCAAACTTAAGCTTTTTCTTGTCCTCAAGCAAACAAAATAATCCCCACCCCTTTTTGAGTAATTCTAAGAAAATTCGGCTGTTCTAAGGTAACCCCTTCTAGCATCAATTGGGACCAACAATTGCCCTCAACGAAAATGAATCATTAATAACATTTTACCCTTTTAAAACCATGGATTTAAGTGCGACACAAGAGCATAAAGAGTTGACTCGACCCATCAACGAAACTCTTACTATTACTTTGGTCATTGTGGAACCCAAACTCATACTCCTCAACTCTCCCTAAGCAAGCCTCACTTTAAGATTGTAATTCTCAGAACAAGGATAATGCGAGTTCACTCATCTCTCTCAAAGAAAAGACTCAAGTCCGGCTCAAAGTACCATAGGCTTGCCCCTTATGTAAGTCACCACTAATGTAAGCTTCATGCAACTCAAGATCATATAGGACTTTTGTGGGTGAATGATAAAGGCTTTTGGTTAAAGGTAGGAAATATTTGGTCAAAGTGAGTTCTATCTTCCCTTAAGCACTTCATTTATTTCACATTCTCTTGACTTCTTGAGTTATTTAGCTCTTTCTGAGGGGTTAGAGAGACACACTGTCACTCCTTTATGTTTATTTCAATCATTTTTCTCCTTTCCAAGCATTCCACACCTTTAATCTCTTTTCTTTTCATTGATTCCCTTTTATTTCTTCTAACTTGTTCATTCTCTTTGGCTTTTTTATTATTGTTTTCTTTCTTTTTCATTGCCTTTCCTTTTCTTCCTTCTTGTACCTTCTTTTTCACTTTGTTGCATTCCTCGTCTCTCCCCCAAACTTACGTTTTTTATTTGTGCTAAGGGAAGAAGGGGTGCCAAGAGAGGGTTAAAATTGGTACAAGCGTGTATCATGGCTCTTTGAAAGAAAAAGGTCTAAAGCTCAAAAGGGTTGACTAGGAAAGTTGTCATTGGGAGGCTATGGAGATGTTCAAGTCACTATTCGGATCAAGGAGAGCCTATAATCATCTCTTAAGTCAAACTTCACTTATGATTTCTCCTAGACAGACATTCAGGGCAAGTTCTAGACTAATGGCACAGGACTTGGACTTGCAATTCAAACTCTCACCACTCATGCTATGTGATTGCTAAAGAAACGGAGTCGGGGGCCCACATCGACCTCAGTTATGATTTGAGCAACACAATGATCCCGGAAAACCATTTGATGATTATCGTTCAACACAAGATCTCAAGGTCACCACTTTCACCATCCTAAACACAACGATTTGTTTTTGACCATAGGATCAAAGGCAAATGTGCTAGGCCCAAGTGAAGATTTTCTTGAGGCACCTCTATTCACTAGCTATTATTTATAAAAAGCAAAAGAAAAACAGACTCAAACCCTTAAGAAGGTTGTCACACCATCCATCCTCGGTAAGAGCCACCCGGTTTACACAAATTCCACCTTTGGAAAGAACCGTGGCATTAAGAAAACCAAAGGCTTATTGCACGCGAAATATTCAAAACAAGAAGCTATGAAGGAAAAATAAGAAGCTATAAAAAATGCGGAAAGTAAAATGCGTAAGATAGAATGAATATGTACATGTGCGGGATTTAGTCGAATATACATAAGGGGGATGAATATATACATTAGAAAGTAACTTTATATATAGACCAAAAGTGAAAAATACTAAAAGTTGCTGGAATAGTAAAGTTATTTACATGCCAAAATCAAAAGAAAGCATAATATAAAGAAAATAGTATCTGGATTATACAGTCATCCATCCAAATCAATCAAAATAGGGCCACTCCCCCAACTGAAAGCTAGCATTGCCCTCAATGCGATCTAGCAAAATAAGCTCAAAAATGTAAGGAGAAAGAGAGTAAAGAGAAACTCCCTATTGGCCTTCTGCCTGTGTGGGATCCTCAGTGTGGGTCCCGGGGTCTGTGGACTGTGGGGGAATCTGTGACTGGTCCCTAGAGCCCTGTGCCTCCGACTGGACCTGGACATGTACCTCCTCTGTAGCCTGGGCCTGCACTGGTGGGTCTGCCAACTCAATCACAATGCCGTTTGTACGTGGCAACACTCTTCTCCTTTTTGCTGGCCTCTTGATCTCTGGCTCTTGCTCAGGCTCTTGCTCAGGCTGGGCAGCAGGATCCTGCAGCAGCAAGTCCAATGGCAGGTGATCCTCCTTTATCTTGTCCACCTCCTTCCTCAGCTCCTTCACTGACTCCTTGGATGCACGGGTCTTCTTTAGCCTCTTGGTCTCCTTTTCAAGCTCCTTTAATGCCTTCCCGTGGGAGTCAACAGCTTTCAGAATCAACTTCTAGTTGTCAAGGATTTTCTTCTGGTTAGCCAGAAGTTTCTTGAGAGAATCCTCAACTGACTGGGGTACCTGTGGTGGAGGGGGAGTAGACTGGGCTGCCACAGACGTAGAAAGTACAGACAACTTAGAAGTAGCTGCCTGCATCTAGTTGTTGATACTGGCAAGTGACTGGCTCAGTCTGTGGGCAGTCAGAGGAAATGCCGGGGATGCAGGAATGCATGGGTCTGCTGAAGTGGAGGCTCCTGGAGTACTCTCTGGGATGGCTGACTCAGGTTGAGAAGATTCCTTTACAACCACTGGCTCTTCAGACTGGCCGGTGGAAGCAATGGATTTACCCTAGAACTTCTTGCGCTTTGGGTTGTCATCAAACTCTGAAGATCATACCAAGAGAAGGGGGCTTTGGTCTTCACCTTCAAGTCAAAACTTCTCTTTTCCACTTGTTGATCTTCAAAATACATGGTCAGGAAGTTTGGGAAGGGGTAAGCTCTATCACCTTCATTTACCACCCGGGTGATAACGGTGGACATGACATTCTCGACATTAATCGGTTACCCCGCCATGATAGAAGCATTCGACACAGCACGCCTAAGAGGAATAAAATTTTCGTGGAAGGTGGGGTCAAGCATGTTGCACACGAACGTCTCCCAACCTTTGGCCTCAAAATTTAACGTTCTCCTGAAAATTGTCTTCCCTACTAGCAACCAGTTAGGGGTTTCCCCTGGGATGGCCAAGTGCTTCGCTAGCCAATGACGAGCCTCATCACCCGCATCCAACTTCTCTAGGTATTGTGTCTCATCTTCATCATCAAACTCCATATATGCATTCATTGCCAACCCATCAAAAGGTACAGTGAGATTCCTCACCATGGTTTCCTTGGAGTCCTTCTTCAGATAGGACAAATTTGTGTAAAACTCCTTGACAAAATGTTCATTGTCATGCGGTAAGTAGCAAGAGAAGTAATCCCAACCCTTTCTCTCCCTGAATTATATTTTCACATTGGGGTTGAGTGGCAATAGATCCTTGGTGATGAACCTGCGCTCTGGTATCAGCTTCCTCTCCTTCCACCATTCCCGGAATTTATGAAAGGCCGGCTCACTCACGAATCTGTCTTGCCAAGCCTCAGGCTTCCTTGTTCTCTCAACTCCAATGTTCATCTGACAAGGAAGTTGTGATGACCCAAGGGGTCATTTTATAAAATTACACTCTGTTCCATTCTTAAAAGCCATAAAAAGACTAAAATTAATACCTCGATTTGCATGCGCAGTCCGGGCGTGAAACCGGAAAGCTTTTATGTGAAAATATGAGAAATAGTAATTTTTAGCATTTAAATTTGGTAAAAGTTGACTTTGGTCAATATTTTGAGTACACGAACCCGGATCTATGTTTCGACGATCCCAGGAGGTCCGCAGTAAAAAATGGGACTAGTGCAAATGCCCGGAAATGAATTCCGAGGTCCCAAGCCTCAAAATCAATTTTTGAAAGAAATTGTTTTGTTGAAATTAAAGAAAAGAAATAATGCTAAAAATCATTAATATCTGGTCCGTATTTTGGTTCCGGAGCCCGGACAACTTTGTTATGATATTTAGGGATTAACTGTGAAATTTAGTGAAAAAACAGAGTTCGTTTGACATGATTCGGACATCCGGTTGAGAAATTATGAACTTAAAGAGTTTTTGATGAAAATGATGAGTTTTGAGGTTTAATTCATAGATTTACATGTTATTTGCATGATTTTATCTCACGAGCAAGTCCGTATGATATTTTTAGACTTGCGTGCATGATTTGTTTGGAGTCCCGAGGGCTCGGGTGAGTTTCGGGTAGGCCACGGGATTTTTTCGCACTTGAAGAAATTGTTGGTTTTAAGTTTTCTGGTGTCCAGGTAATTGCTCTGTGCGATCTCATAGGAAAGTCCGCGATAGCACAAAGTAAATTTAGAAGGCCTGTTTGGAACCCTGTGCGATCGCAAGGCCTTATCCGCGATCGCACAGTGCAAGCGCAGGGGGGCCCAAAATTTGTACTGTGCGATTGCACAGACCCTCCCGCGATCGCACTGCCCTAGCCCCCTACCCTGTGCGATTGCACAGACCCTCCTGCGTTCGCACAACTCAATTGTCCCTTACCCTGTGCGATCGCACCTCTTTATTCGCGATCGCACAGTTCTCCTGTCCAGTTATTATAAATATCGGATTAAAACTGGGCAAAACCCTTTCTTCACCAAAAATTCGAGGTTTTCTGCCGTAAAAATGATTTTCTTCAACGATCTTCATCCCTACTTCATAGGTAATCAATTTCAAACTTTGTTCTTTCAATTCCTTACTATTTTGCATCACTTTTAAAGCAAAAACAAAGAATTTTCATGGTAAAAATATAGGATTTGGGTAAAATTAGGGAGTTTTGTAAAAATCAAATTTTTATATCAAATTAAGGTTGGATTTCAAAACTAATAGCATATTTGGGTTCGCGGGTGAATGGGTAAACGTAATTTGGTCCGAACCCCGAGTTTAGACCAAGCGGGCCCGGGGTCGGGTTTTCACTTTTTTTGAGAAAACTTAGGAAAAATTATATTTTTCAATAAAGTTAGTTCCTTTAGCATTAGTTAATAATATTAAGTTAATTTTGATTAGATTCGAGCAAGTTAGAGGTGAATTCAAAGGGAAAAGCAATAATTGAGCAGTGAGTGGTCTGCGAAATTGAGGTAAGTGTTTGGTCTAACTTTAGCTTGAGGGAATAGGACTCCCCACTTGTTTGTTATGTGAATTTCATGGGCATGGTGTATAGGTGTGGTGACGAGTATCTATGCACCACCTTTGCTAAAATATGATCCCCTTTCCCGTTCTCCACTTATTTGATTATTGTCTTAACTGTTACATGTTCATTATTGTTTCTATGACTATTTGGCCTTGTTGAATTGTTGTTAGTTATTGTTGTGACTGTTTAGAAAGAGTATTGGTTGTTTGAGCTGGTTCCCTCGTGATATAAATATGGATGAGAGGTTTGATATTGTTTTTAGGGAATAAATGTGTATATAATTTGATATTCTTATTGGTTTCATGGTTGAGAGGTTATTGATGAAGTCATGAGAAAAATGCAGTTATTATTTATAATTGTTGAAACAAAAGTATTGTGAAAGGCTTGGCCTGATTTGTGAAATTTTGAATAAATAGATATGATATGTCTGGTGGGAGCGGGTTGCACGCCGAAACAAGGAGTAATAAGTGAGGACAGGTAATAATGGAGATATTTTAGGGAGGAGCAATAAGGGAGGACAAGCGGGAGCGGGTTGCACGCCGCAACAATGAGAGATATGGGAGGATGTTTACGTTTATATTTTACTGATTTTTCAAGAAAAAGAGAATCAAAGTTTTGAAAAGCTAAAATGTTTATTTTACTACTCTTTAAACATTTTAGTACTATTTTTTATTTAAAGTTAAAGTTTGGAACCCTGAAGAGATATTTGAGAATTGGTTATAGCTGAGTTATTTTATTTTATTTGGTTGCAACGCTTAATTATCTATTTGTTTAGACTTCTTCTTGCTCATTATTTATTGTTGTTAAAGATTAAAATGTTGAAGCCCGACTTAGCCTCGTCTCTACTTTGCCGAGGTTAGGCTCGTCACTTACTCAGTACATGGGGTCGGTTGTACTGATACTACACTCTGTGCTCTTTTGCACAGATCCAGGTTCTATTCAGCAGTAGAGGATTCCAAGACGACCACCCGATTCGTTTGGAGACACGAGGTACATCTGCCGGCGTTCGCAGATATCCGAGAGTCTTCTCCTATATCTACATATACTGTTTTATATCATTAAGAACAGTTACACTATTTCTTTCAGCCATTATTTGTAGTATTCTTTAGTTGTTTGTGGATTGAGACACCAGACCCTGGGGTAGTCTTAGAGTTAATTATATAATTAGTTCGTGGTTCGTTTCATTTAGTTGGTTATATATGATTATTTTGTTTCGAGGTTGTTGGAAATTATGTCAATTAAGTCCATTTTAAATTGATTTATTTATGCTTAAGTAATTAATTAAGGAAAATTAGTTAATCGACTTCTAACATTGTCTTGCCTAGAAAGTGTGGTGTTAGGCGCCATCACGATCATTAAGGTTGGGAATTTGGGTCGTGATAGAAGTTGTGGGTGAGGTGGAGTCGTCATGATCATCCTCTGCAGCTGAGCCTTCAAACGACTCAGAATGGGCTGATGCTTGGGCAGGGAGAGAGTCAGATGGCTCATTGGTCAACCTAAACCTCTCCGGAAAGTCTGGGTAGTGCTCTGGTATGAATTCTGAAGCTTTTCCTCCGGAGGGTACATTCTCACTTCCCGTTTGGGAAGCAACTCTATCTATGTCCCGAATTGTTTTTCTTGTCTCTTTCATAGCTTGCCGGACTTTGGGGGCCAGTTTGATTGTCCCTTGGCTTTTCCCCCGGGATGACTCTCCCCTGCCACTTGGTTTTCGACCAACTCCTCTTGATTGGACCATGATCTGCAAGTTCAAAACATTTAAACATTGTTAGTACCCAAGCAATGGATAGATGGGAGACCAGAGGAACATCAGATACAGAGAAATGAGTTGCAGAAGTGGGACCGCGGACCGCGTAAAAGCGACCGCGGTCCGCACTCAGGCCTCGCGGACTGCACAAAAACGACCGCGGTCCGCGGAGAAGTGGGGTTCAGACTACCCACTTCTCTGAAGTCAAGCACCGCTGACCGCACAAAAATGACCGCGGTCCGCGGTCATCAAGTGGAAACTGACAATTCAAGCACCGCGGTCCGCATAAAAGCACCGCGGACCGCGCTAATTCCAAAAACCTAGGGTTTCAATTTTACAGTTAATTTCAAGTTCAAAGGCACATGATATTAAAACCCTAAGTGTTTAATCAGTAAAATTAACCACAAATGGTCTAAATTGAGCATTATGAAATAACCCTAACATGGTTAAAGGCTTAATAGAAGAAAAAGGGATAAAAAGAGAAGAAAATCTACCAAATAAACAAGAAAATAATCAAATTAAGAAGTTATGGGAGCACAATTACACTTACTAGATGTGGGATGAATATTAGATGAATGAAATGGACACTTGAAAGTATGGAGAGTGATGCACATATGAAATTTTACTGTGGAGAATGAAAGTGCTTAAAGTGTAAAATGAAGCCCATAAGGTCTATTTATAGAAGGGGGCCTAAGACCCACTGTACTTACCCACCGCGGACCGCGTAAAAGCGACTACGGTCCGCGGTCATTCAGCTTTCTAGGCAAATGGACAAATGGCCACCGCGGACCGCGAAAATTCAACTGCGGCCGCAGTGGTTCACCGCGGTGCGAAAAAGGGTACCGCGGCCGCGGTGCAAACTACAGAGACTTATATTCTTGTGAGATGGCTCCGCGGACCGCGAAAAGAGGAACGCGGTCCGCAATGCAAACTACAAAGAGCTGACATTCCAACTCTCAGCTTTTTGCCCTGCATCAAAATAATTCCTACAACGTCCCAAAACCAATTAGTGCAAAAATGAGTTCTATACTACCAAGAAAATCAAAGAAAAACAAAAATAAAGACAATGGATTGCCTCTCAAGAAGCGCCTGATTTAACGTCGCGGTACGACGCATGTTACATTGTTCATTTGAGAAGGAGGAGTGCCACCACATGGTTGTCATCAATTTTGCCCAGGTAGTGCTTGACCCTGTGCCCATTGACTCTGAAAATTTCTCCACTTTTGTTCTTTGGATCAAGTGCACCAAACAGAGTCACAAACACAACTTCAAAAGGTCCGCTCCATTTTGACTTAAGCTTTCTCGGAAATAGACGTAACCAAGAGTTGAACATGAGAACCATGTCACCTACTTTGAACTCCTTTCCACGAGCATACTTATCATGAAGGTACTTCATTTTGTCCTTGTACAATGACTAATTGGAGTAGGCATGGAATCTGAATTCGTCAAGTTCATTAAGCTGATCCACACGAAGATTGGTTGCCACATCCCATTAAAGATTCAACTTTCTCAAGGCCCACATGGCCTTGTGCTCTAACTCAGCCGGTAGATGGAAAGCTTTCCCGAACACCAATCGGTACAGAGACATACCAATCGGGGTCTTGTAGGCAGCCCTATAAGCCCATAGAGCGTCATCCAACTTCTTTGACCAATCGGTCCTATTTGCATTGACCGTTTTTGATAATATACTCTTTATTTTCCTGTTTGAGACTTCAACTTGGCCACTCGCCTGGGGATGATATGGAGGGGTCACTTTGTGATTGACACCATACTTTGCAAGAAAAGCGTCAAAAGCTTTATTATACAAATGCGACCCCCCATCACTAATGATTGCATGAGGCGTGCCAAACCTTGTAAAACTGCTCTTCTTGAGAAATGCAATTACACTCCGGGCCTCATTGTTGGGTAGAGCCACTGCTTCAACCCATTTAGAGACATAATCCATTGCCACGAGAATGTATGTGTTCCCACAAGAGCTAACAAACGGGCCCATAAAATCGATACCCCATACATAAAAAATATCCACTTCGACAATAGTATTGAGAGGCATCTCATCTTTTTTTGAAATTCCTCCGGCCCTATGACATTCATCACATATCTTGACCAAGTCATTAGTCACCGGCATATTTGTACAATGTAGGCCAAAAGAAACCACAGATCAACACCTTTGAAGCAGTCCTTGCCCCTCCATGATGACCACCATACGGTGAGGAGTGGCAAGACTCAAGAATCGACCTTTGTTCTTCTTCCGGTACACATCGCCGGATGACCCCATCAGTGCAAATCTTGAATAAATATGGTTCATACCAATAGAAGTCCATGCTATCCCTCCTAAGTTTCTTCCTTTGGTTAGAAGAGAGCTCAAGAGGAACAACACCCGTGACAAGATAGTTGGCAATGTCGGCAAACCATGGAATTTCTTGCATTGAAACCGAAAGAAGTTGCTCATCCGGGAAACTGTCATTAATTTCAAGCCCATCACAAGGTCGACCTTGCTCCTCCAATCGAGAAAGATGGTCGGACACTTAGTTTTCACTTCCTTTTCTATCAACAATCTCCAAGTCGAACTCTTGAAGCAACAATACCCAACGCATGAGTCTCGCTTTGGAATCCTTTTTGGTCATGAGATACCGGAGTGCCGCATGGTTAGTGTGAACTATGACCTTGGCACCCATCAAGTAAGGACAAAATTTCTCCATCGCAAAGACTATTGCCAAAAGCTCCTTCTCCGTGACAGTGTAATTCATTTGGGTCGAGTTCATTGTTTTGCTAGCATAATAGATAGGGTGGAAGATCTTGTTCACCCTCTGGATCAACACCGCACCCACAACTACATCACTAGAGTCACACATAAGCTCGAAATGAGAGCTCCAATCCGGCACCGTGATTATAGGAGTTGTGGTAAGCTTGTGCTTCAACAATTCAAAGGCACTCATGCAATTCTCATCAAAATGAAATTTGGCATCTTTCTCTAGCAATTTGCACAAAGGATTGACCACCTTAGAGAAGTCCTTAATGAAACGCCGATAGAACCCGACGTGCCCAAGGAAGCTCCGGACTCCCCTAACCGAAGTTGGTGGTGGCAAATTAGAAATCACTTCAATTTTTGCTTTGTCCACTTCAATACCATTCCTCTAAATCTTGTGGCCCAACACTATTATTTCTTCCACCATAAAGTGACACTTTTCCCAGTTCAACACCAAGTTGGTCTCTTCACAGCGAGAAAAGACTTTGTCAAGATTACTCAAACACTCATAGAAGGAATCCCCAACTACACTGTAGTCATCCATAAACACCTCGAGGAAATCTTGAACCATATCTGTAAAGATCGCCATCATGCACCGTTGGAAAGTGGCGGGTGCATTGCAAAGACCAAAAAGCATACGGGCGAAGGCAAAGGTACCATAAGTACATGTGAAAGTGGTCTTTCTTGATCCTACGGGGCAATCAAAATCTGATTATAACCTGAATACCCGTCAAGAAAGCAGTAGAAAGCCCGACCCGCAAGCCAATTTAACATTTGATCCAAGAAAGGTAAGGGGAAATGGTCCCTGCGGGTTACTTTGTTGAGCTTGCGGTAATCCATACACACCCGCCAACCTGTGACCTTTCTCATTGGAATGAGTTCATTTTTATCATTTTGGACCACCGTCATTCCACCCTTCTTCGGATCACATTGGACCGGAGAAGTCCAAGCACTATCCGAAATTGGGTAGAAAACCCCCGCATCAAGCCATTTAATTATTTATTTCTTCACCACCTCTTGCATTGCCTCGTTGAGACTCTGTTGGTGTTCTACGGAAGGCTTTGATCCATCCTCCAAGATGATTTTGTGCTTGCAAAAAGTGGGGCTTATTCCCCGAATGTCCGCAAGAGTCCATCATAATTCTTTCTTCCTCCTCCGTAGCACATTTAAAGTTGAGTCTACTTGCAATTGGGTTATGCAAGAGGAAAGAATGACAGGCAAAGTACGAAAGGGACCAAGATATTCATACCTGAGGTGGGAGGGTAGTGGCTTCAACTCCAAAGTCGGGGGCTCTTCAATTGAAGGCTTTGTTGGTGGAGTCTTCCGGTTCTACAAGTCCAATGATAGCTTCCTGGGACCATAGGAGTAAGAACCCATGCCTTGAAGGGCATTGGTACTTTCAAGAAAACCATCTACCACGGTGTCCTCGTGGTCCAATAAGGCAGCCTCCACTGGATCATCAACATGAATCATAGAGCTTGCATCATCAATAATCACCTCAGTGACAAGGTCCATAAAGGAGCATACTTTTGTACTGTTTGGATGCTTCATTGACTTACACACATGGAATACCACCTTCTCATTGCCTACTCGGAAGTGATCTCCCTATCTTCAAAATCAACTAAGGCCTTCCCCGTTGCAAGGAAGGGCCTTCCCAAAATGATGGGGACCTCAAAATCCACGGGCAAAATAAATTTGTCCACCCGCACCAACACATCATCAATTATCCCTAGGGGCCTCTTCATCGACCTATCCGCCATTTGCAAACGCATGGAGGTCGCCCTAGGTTGCCCAATCCCCAATGTTTTAAATACCGAGTATGGCATCAAGTTTATACTCACTCCAAGGTCACACAAGGCTTTAGCAAAATTTGCACTCCCGATTGTGCAATGAATGGTAAAAGCTCCCTGGTCTTCAAGTTTGGGTTCCATTGAATGTACTATGGCACTCACTTGGTGAGTCATCTTGATGGTTTCACACTCCATAGACCGCTTTTTAGTGACTAAGTCTTTCATGAACTTAGCATACCCGGGCATTTGTTCCAAGGCTTCAACCAACGGGACATTGATGGAAAGATTCTTCATCATATCAATAAACTTCTTGATATGAGTCTCTTTCTTTTGTTTCGCCAACCGTTGAGGGTATGGA
>ML243884.1:0-14588 GCA_005239495.1 Nicotiana undulata | reverse complement strand
CTCCGGCATATCAATCATGTGTTCCCTAGACGGGTTCACGTCCCTTTGCAAATCCTCCCCATTATCATGGATATCAATTCTCACCTCACTATTAGTTGGCTATTCCACCACTTGCTCAACTTCAATTGGTAACTCATCATGGGGCAATGCATCATCATCAACAACAATTCGCTTTTGCCTAGAAGTACTTGCTGCACCACTTTTTCCACTTCTCGTGGTCATTGCCATGGCGTGACCGGTATTATTATTATTCCCACCCTTCGGGTTCACCACCGTATCACTCGGTAGTGCACCCTTTGGGCGTGTGTTTAAGTCATGAGAAATTTAGCCCATTTGTACTTCAAGGTTCCTAATGGAGGTGTTGTGAGAGGCCAACTGAGCATCGGAGTCCGCATTTCGCTCCATCATCTGCTTGAACATGTGTTCAATTCTCCCCATATCATTGCTTGATGAGCTTTGTCCTTGAGATTGGTACGGGGGTGGATTGCTTGGTTGTTGGTACATCGGGGGCCTTTGAAAGCCTGACCACCGGTTACCATTTCCACCCCAGTTGTTGTTATTGTTGCCTCCACTCCAATTGTCATCATTTTTGTTCCCCCATAGTCGATCATTGTTGTTCCCCCAATTCCGTGCATTGTTGTTATTGTTCCAATTTCTTTGTCTTTGATTACCCCAACTTTGATTGTTGCCTTGGTTTCTCCAGTTTTGATTGTTGCTTTGACTGTTTCCTTGACCTTGGTAATTATTAACATACATCACATCCTCTTCTTGGTCATCATATTCCTCTTCTTGACTATATCCACTTGGCCCTTGGTAACCCTGATCATTGTTGCTTTGCTTAGAATTTCCCCGAGGTCTTCTTTGGTTCACTCCCTCCATGGCCTTTGTAATTGTTGAAGCTGGGCCTTTGCAAGTTGGTTCATAGTGGTCGTTAGCTCGGCAATTGCTTGCCCTTGTTCTTGAAGTTCTTTGTGAAGACTATTGACACTGGTCTCACCCTGAGGTACGTTTGCTCTACTTTGCCAAGCTGACTATGTGTCAGACATCTCATCTAATAACTCACATGCCTCGGGGTAAGTCAATTTCATGAAATTTCCGCCGGCCAACTGATTGACCACACATTGATTGACAGTGTTTATCCCTCGGTAGAAAGTCTGCTGGATCATGGCTTTAGTCATGCCGTTGTCCAGACATTCCTTAACCATGGTCCAGTATCTCTCCCATATCTCATGCAAAATCTCATTGGGTTCTTGCTTAAAGTCCAAGATTTCATCTCTGAGCGCCGCCATATTACTTGGGGAGAAGAACTTAGCAATGAATTTGTCCGCGAGCTCATCCCAAGTAGATATTGAATGGTTGGGAAGCCGCTTTAGCCAATCAAGAGCCTTCCCTCGAAGAGAGAAGGGGAATAACCGAAGTCTCAATGTATCCTACGAGACATTCATTTGCTTACTTCCCCAACAGGTATCCACGAAGCCCTTTAGATGTTTATAAGCATTTTGATGTGCGGCTCCGGTGAAATAACCCCGGTGCTCCAAAAGTGTAAGAATCACATTTGTTATCTGATTCCCGCCCGAATCCTCGGCGGGACAATGGCACTACCATACCCTTCATTTGGAAAGACCCGAGGAGCAGCTCTAGCAGCTGGAGGCGGAGGAGGATCTTGAATGTACTCATTAATATTGGCCGGTCGGCCTCGTCTGGGAGGAGGTACTTGGTTTACTTCATCTTCTTGGTTGTCATATACCTCCTCCACGATGTTTCCAGGGGATCCGCCATCAGAACTGAAATGATTCAACACACATGTTAATAGAAAAAGGAAAGAAAAACACTTAACACTACTATTCACGTAGATAATCAACACCGTATAAATCCCCGGCAACAGCGCCAAAAAGTGATCAGCTCTCACCCACACTACTATTAAAGTAGGAAGATGAGGGTCGGTGCAGCTTTTACCCGAAAGGTCGGGATCGAATCCTCAGAGAGTTATGATTTGGAGTTGAGTTTCTAGGTGATCTAGCAGTGGTTCGTGTTCTTAATTGCACTTTTCATAATTGTTGGTTTTATACTATAACTACGATTTATACTAATGATAATTGCAATTGAACTACTATTATCTTTTTGGGTTGTTTTCTAATTGGATAAAGGCACTAGGGTTATGACTTTTACCTAGGCGAGTAATTAACGGATTCTAATATCTAAGGCAAAGATGTTATTCGGGGAATTATGATATAGACAATGCTCCAAAGTTACCCACTCTATACCTCTCGGTAGTTTGAGTGGCTACGCCTAATTGCCTTTCTCAAGGTCAATTAGGTGTCAAATTTGCACAAGCAATATGGGCTCAAGTAGGGTTGTACTCTCTCGAGGTTTAACCCATTAATTGGGACTATCAATTCTCATGATTTCATCCCAATTTCTTGTTGGGTTGATTTCCTAGACTCAAGTCCTCTTTCTCAAGAAGGACCCAAGTCAATTGAACACCAATTAGTGTTTTCAACCACCAATTTTAACAAGAAAACCACAAATCAACCCAAATATCCATCACCCATAAACATCTAAGCCCTAATTTAAAGAACTCATTAAAGACCCACACTAGGGTTGAGCCACAACCCTAGCTAATGGGTTTAGCTACTCATAATCAATGAAGAAATCACTGAAATAGATGAAGCAAAACCCATATGATTGAATTATAAAATAAAATAGGAAGATTCAATGTTGAAATCTAGCTAAAATTGCTCAAAAAAATGAAAAGAAACTATTCACGAGCTGCCCACAATATCTGATACAAAGCTTAACCTAAAAAAATACAAAAGAAGCTATTTATACTCAGCCAAAAATTCCGGACAAAAATGCCCCTACGGGGTCACCGCGGACCGCAACCGCGGTGAGGCTTTTTAGCTTCAAAATCTTGGGCTCTGAACTTGGCCACCGCGGTCCGCATAAAATGGACCGCGGCTGCGGTGGCTTCATCGCGGACCGCGAAGAATGGACCGCGGTCCGCGGAAGTCTTCTGGGCTTTAAGTGCTGGGTCTCTGAACCTTTAGACCGCGGACCGCGTAAAATGGACCGCGGTTAGCAGTACTCTTGGCCTTCAAAACTCGTTCTCTGAATCTCCTCACCGCGGTCCGCGTAGAATGGACCGCGGCCGCGGTGGAATTTTCCTTGGAAATGAGCCCTCTGAACCTCACCACCACGGACCGCATAAAGTGGACCGCGGTGGTCACTTGAGCTTAGCCTTTTGTTGTTCTTGGCACTTGTGCAAGTTTCACTCCTTTTTAGCAGATCTTTGACTATTTGTCATCCTTTTTTGGCTCAACCCTGCAACAAGCACAACACGTAAGCCTTTGGAGCTATTTTGTGTACAATTGTATCCAAAATTAAGCAAGATAGAGCGTAAAACAAGATAAAATCCCTAGTTATCAAGTCCCGACAACAAAACATGTACGCATGTATAAATAATACGAAATAGCACCCTCTTTTCTCAAACATATCGTGTTTGAAGTAGAATTTCTATAATATGAGTCATGTACTTACGTTTCTAATCTATTGTGAAAAACTAACACTTGTGAAAAATGGCTCAAGGGCCAAATACAAGCGTACCTCGAACACTCGGGGACTACCTACTCGAGCTATCTAAGCTATCTAAGTTCGAAGTCATAAGACCTCAAAGAGGCACCCCCCGATATATAGGCTAAGGCCATCACACTCAGGGACTAAAATGTTAACGGGAAACAAGTCCAAGAGACATACCTGAAGGCTACGACCATATTAAAGACTAAGGTCATATAAAAGGCTACGACTGAAATAATGCGTCTTGGAGACGTCTGACTTCCTCCATAAACTAAAGGCCTTCAAATACTTCGAAAAACCAGTTAAATAAGGCTACCTTTGGCAAAGCAAATAAAAGGATTTTGATAAAATCAGTCCTCGAATAGATTAAAGGCTTCGATAATATCAGCCTTCGAACAAACCTCAAGAGGTATTGAATTATCCTAACACAACCAAGTTAAGATAAAATGGGTTCCGATCGTTAAACCCTCGAAAAGAAACCCAACGGGTACAAAAAACACATGCTAAGGCATAAAAAAAATTTCACTAAGTCTTTTAGCCGATAAAGGAAAAATCATAGCCATTTTTAGAGGCTGAATTGGCCCAACTTAAAGAGCTTAAGGGCCAATCTACAAGAGCCTAAGGGCCGATTTAAAGAGCCTAAGGGGAAATATAAAGGAGCCTAAGGTCCAATCTAATAATCCTTAGGGCCAATACAGTTAGAGTTCGAGACCTAACTCTCACTCGATTCGAACCCAAGGGTTCAGTTTTTACGAGCTTAAACAAACGATTAACTACATCTCGAAAATTCACATAAAATGGGTAGCAGTGAGCTTGAAAACTTAACAAGCATTGATAAAAAACTAAGGTTCTACCTTATCCCACAAAACTATTCGAGCTTGGTTATTTGAGATAACTCATCTACCAGTTCGAAACGAGCCATCCCCGAGACGAGTTCTGAAATGAGTTTCGGACTCGGGGACTTGACTTCATATCTCGGGGACTTGCCCTTATAAAAACGAAGAGCCTAAGTGTTTATTTCGATCACAAGTTGAAATGAAGCAATGAAAATCATTCAGCAGGAACAAATAAACATACAAGGGACACGAAAGAAAAACTTATGAAGGCATCGAAGGGAAATTCTCCATTATCTAAAAAAATATATACAAAGGGCCAATCAAAGCCTTACAAAAAGAAGAAAAAAGAAAAGAAGTTATAACCTAACTATGATCGGGGCTAGTCACCTCGAGGTCGAGCTCCTCCCGAGTAGCTTCTCCGAGGGCATCCTATTCAGCTCCCTCATCTCCATCTTCCCCACTTCCAGACTCTCCTCGACTACCCTCTACATCATCATAATCATCATCGGAAGTGGCGAGCTGCCTAGCTTCGGTCTCAAGCTCTTTGGCCCGAGCAATTTCCTCGTAGAAGTCAAAACCTCGAACATGAATTTCCTCGAGGGTTTCCCTCTAGGATTGGCATTTCGCCAAGTCACTGAGCCACTTCTCTTGGTTGGAAGCCTCCCTCAGCTGAGTTTGGACAGCTACGGCGTCAGACCGGTACATGGCTATGGACTTTTCTTCCTTGGCCTTGGTCTTTTCAATCTCACCCTTGGCCCCGATAAGCCCATCTTCGAGTTCTTCGACCCTCTTGGATTGAGCCAAACCTTTTTCTTTAAGGTCTTGGAGTTGGGCCTCCGCCGAAGATAATTTGGCCAAAGCCGCCTCCTTTTCAACAGCAAGGTGATCCATCCTAGCTTTCCACCGATCACAGTCTATCTTAACCTGATCGACTTCTGCCCGAAGCATACCGATCTTCTCCATCTTCTGATGCAGCTGAGATGTCGAAGTGTTAGCTTCCAAAATGGAGTCGAATCCATACTGTTTACCTGTTTGTCCAACTCGACCTCCTCCTCACAAGCCTTGACCAGGTCCGCTTGAAGGTCATTTATGACCTCGTCCTTTTGGCCCCAAAGAATCTTCAGAGCATTCCTCTTTTCCGAGACCCTCTGAAGATCGGCTTCGCACTGACTAACGTCAGATCGGAATTTGGCAAAGGCCTATACAAAGAAGAAAACACAAGTTAAATTTATGAGAGAATGACCTTGGGAAAAAGGTGAAGAGAAATATCCAAAAGCAACTAGAGCTTACCTTGGAAAAAAGTCGTTGAGCTTCCGCCATGAGAATAGAAGTGTCGGTAATATCGGAGGCATCACCGACCCCCACGAAGTAATCTTGAAAAGGATCGCCAGCGCTAGAGCCTCCGCCAATCTCGGGAATCTTCAGCCTTAGGGCATACCTTATTGCCCCCTCAGAGAAGACCGACATTGAAGGCATTTGACCTATTGTCATGGCCCCGAGCGAATCGCTCAAAGCGTTCTATACAGCCCTCCTGGTTTCGGAACCGGTCCCTCATAGTGTAGAAGTCGATGATCGAGACTCCATCTCAACCCTAGGAGATTTGGGGTTCACCCCCGAACCTTTTTTTTGAAGCCTCCTCGATGTGAGGCTAGGTTGTAGCAGGCGGCAGCCCGGAATGCAATGCAACCTCGGTAGCTTTTCTAGGGCGAGCTACCAATGCCGATGTGTGCTCTTCTTCATCCTCATCCCAGTCCCTCAATGTTTGGACCGCGCCCGTTGAGAGTCTGGCCGTTTTTCTCCTCACCTTTCGAGGTCTGGGTTTGGAGACCTCGGATTGCGAGGGATTTTTCCTCTTCTTGTCCTTTTCCGGCCTCGAAATCGGGGACGTAGCTTCGCCACCTTCTCTCGAAGGCCTCATAATGGCATCTTTGGTCAAGCCTACCTGAACTGAATATTAGTAATGGAGAAAATGGGTATTTACCTCGGAATACGTAAGAAGAGACCTTACCGTGGTTCTTGGCCTACCACTTGCCTTTGGCCAAATCCCTCCACACTCGTTCAGCACGAGCCGAAGTGGAGGCAAGCTTGTGGAGCCAGTATTCGAAGTCAGGCACCGCCTCGGGCATCCAAGGGTCGGCTGCATGATTAAAGGGAAATATTAAACAAGATTGAAAGAGACACAAAATCAAAAGAACAAAAAGTCACTTACGTTTGGATTTCCACTCCTCGGGAAACAACATCTTTTCTTTTGGTATTATATCACAGGTCCTCACCCGTATGAATCGACTCATCCAGCCTTGATCTTTATCCTCGTCAATGTTCAGGAATATGGCTTTGGTTGCTCGGCAGTTGAGTCTAATTAGCTCTCGGTGGAGTCGAGGCTTCCGAATAAGGTGGTCTAGTGTGAATTCCAACTCCCGAGTCTCGTTGGAGTAGAAGCGCAACATGATCACTATGCGCCAAAGTGAGGGGTGGAGCTGACCGAGGGTGACCCCGTACCTCTTGCAGAAGTCGAAGATCACAGGGCCGAGACCCAATGTGAAGGGATAAGTGTAAATACTTAAGAACCCATTCACGTGTGTGGTGATTCTCTCTTCAGGTGTGGGAATACGCACTACCACATTTGGACCCCATTTGCAATCCTTCTTCATAGCATCAACATGGACCTCGGTAATCGAACACATGTACATTGACACATGTTCGCATCGGCCCGACACCGATGAGGGGTTATCAACTTTGAAATCGGTTTTGAGGACACATGGTCTAGGAACGTATTCACGGAAGGCTGGTTCCACCGGCGTTTTATCACCGGCCGACCAAAAGGAAGATGGAGCTTTCTCCTTTTGCGAAACTATTTTAGAGGTCTTTGCCATTTATGTATGTGAGGGGAGTAAAGAAAAGGTGTAAAACTGGTGGCTCCAGTGGAAAAACGGTGGTTTAATGAAGCGACGATTAAAGAAAGGCAAGAAGGGTTGAGAACTCAAGAGTTTATGATCAAAGCAAAGTAAAGTTTGAATCTACTAAAGAGGTAATATTTATAGGTTTAAAACGACGGTTCGATGTCACTAGTGGCCGACTGACAACTGACATACATCGCTTGTGTCATGAAGACGACGTCATGATCGAGGCATCGAAGAATCGAGGCTCAAATCGTTTCTTATCATTTCATTCTAAGAAATGTGGGGACATAATACTGTATACGGTAAAAATCGAGGATACCCGATTTTACGGGCTCGAGGGTATGCCTCGAGAGTGAGCCAGTATCGAAGCAAGTTCGGGTTCAAAGAATATGAAGACTGAGGGATCGAGACCAGGCTAAGTCGACACCAATGTAACAACATCACGAGATATCCGCAATCGACCACCAATCTCGGCAAGAATCTCGGAGCTGGCGGAAACATTAACGGTTATTGATATCAATCATGTATTTTACTTCCGAAATTAGAGTTATACTTTATTTAGGATTCCTCTACTATATAAAGAGGAACCCTGCTTATTTGTAACATCATTATCAACACAAAAAATTATCAATGACGCAATTACTAAGAAATACAAAGCACTTTGCCCCTTTTCTCGATCTTTTACTCTTTGATGTTCTTACAGTTCTCATTTGTTCATATTATTCTTACTGTTCTTGGCACTCAACTCCGAGCCTGACCCAAATCGGGACCAATAACTCATAATCATGCTGGTTTGATCTATTTTAGTCGTTTAATTCATTTATTTATTTAGCTATTTATCAGTTGACATTAAATAAGATAACATGTTCTTATAATCACATTACAAGTTTAATTGTTACTTTGGAAGTAAAATCATTCCTAGTAGTAATCTCTGACTCTCTGTGGAGCGCGTGAAATGAACATGCTTATAAAGAAGAAGTATGTGGCGAACCGCCATGAGTCTGGGACTGTGAACACCGGCTTTACACATGCTGCTTTGATACAATACCTGGTTTAGGACCAACTTGCATGTCATTCTCCGCCTTATCACGCTTTTTCATTTTGGAAGAATATTGTTCGCTATAAGGTCTCAAATGACTATAGTACCCTCACGCTTCGGTTTTTGTTTTAGGTCGTTCTATCTCCATTCCAATTTAAGTGATCGATTTTAAGTCGACACATAATTAAAGGAAAGAATCTGAAAATTGTGATTTTTAAATTGTTTTGAAGTATATCGATATGAAGTGACAAATATTGTATTAAACAACAAAATCAAGATGTCAATACAACTTAACTTCAGCAGATGATATGTTTGATTATTACCTTTTGATTTTACACCTACCACTGATAATAGGAAGAAAAAAAAATACAAGAGGCAAAATATGTTCATAGTCCTCCTCGACTTAGAGGATATATATTACTAATATTAGACCGCGGCGGACTCAAAATTTTAAGCGAATAGGTTTAATAAAAAATAATATTAACCGATAATAAGACAACACCGTCAAGTAAGATTCGTCCGATACTTTTTTATTTTTTATTTTTTTTATTTTTACATTAAACTCATAATGCTATAAAAAATGAACAACTTAAAAAGGTGCAATCTACATCCCGTTGAACAAGATATTTAAACTATATAACAAAGACCAATTACTTTAATTAAAATTATAAACTATGTAATTTAAGAATTTTATTTCAAAGAATTTCACCTTTGTTGCACTTTAACTAAAAATTTATTTACACAGTTTAGAAACCTTCTAAATTCTAAAAATTGGTCAAATATATATAAAAAATAAAAAAGTAATGACTTAAACTAGAGTAATACAAGTTATAAGAGAAGAGAGCTTATACAGACTACAGTAAATTAATATTTTTAATGTAACATAAAATAAACAACTTAAGTTGAACTAACAAATTATAAATAATTTCAAAGATTGTAATTGCATATTTTAGCAAAAATAATGTAAGATTTCATTTTGTAGAAAAGTTTAATCATTATAAAGTAAAATAAACTGTAGAATATTTCTTGCTGGATTTTAGTATAGAGATCAATGTAAAGTAAAAATAAAGATAAAAACTAAAAAGCATTGACTGTATATTCACGTCCGCTTCTGTAATACACACGGTGACATACATAAAAACTACGCAAAAGAAAATGCCCAACTGCTGCAGCCAAGTTTTGAACTAATGACCTAGCCTAAAGTTTGAACTCGCTAGACCATCTATCCACGAGATCATCTTCTATCAAAACAAAAGGTTATATTTACACTTTAAAAGAATTTGACCTATATAAAATTTCAAAATTTTTTTAACAACCCGGGTTCATATAACCCTCTGGACTCTAGTTGGCTTCGCCCCTGACATTAGATGTTGCGACAAATGGTTAACATAGATCACAAATGGAGATAGATAGCTTATTTGACCAAGTTTCTTTCGAGGGAAATGTGTTTTTTTTTTTTTGTCAAACGTGATTTTTCCTAAAATTAAAGTATTTGACCAAGTTTTTGAAAGGAAAAAAAGTACTTTTGAAGATAAGCAAAGTTATTCTAAAGAAGCATAAAAAAATGACTTCTCTCGAAAAGTATTTTTGAGAAAAATATACTTAGAACCTATTTTTTAAAATTTTGTCAAACATTAATTGTTGCTCAGAAGTATCTTTCAAATTAATTAGTCAAACACATAGTATTTATATGTAAAATTCTACGGTGGATCACCACATAAAACAAGATAACAACATTGTGGGTATCCTATATATATATATATATATAAAATCCTGAACAGTATAAAACAGGCATGAAAACTATGCTTATTTAAGTATTGTAAAGCTTAGCCAGAAAGAAAAAAAAAAAGGGAAGTATGATAAGTGGGCAATCAACGTAAAAATAATGTAAGAAGTAATGTCTGGATAAATGATTTACTATATACCACAGCCAATTATATAATTATGATAATGCTTTAGTTTCTCCACAAAAAGAAAAGGGGTAAATTGGAGATTAGAAAAGTAGGTGAATTAGCTTTTCCCAAATACTTGAAACAGCCAAAGAGACTTGAGATTTCCCAGGATACCACTATTTGTGAAACCACTTGCAGCGCCCCTTATAAACTACAACTCTCTCTCTCTCACATGGAAAACTCCATTCTTTCATCTCCTCCTCCATATAAAACTCTCCCCTTACATCTCCCAAAAACCATAATACAACTTATTCAAATCTAATACTAGACATAAACAGAGAGTGATATTGAACTATGCGTTTAAGCTGTAATGGATGCCGGGTTCTCCGAAAAGGTTGCAATGAAAAATGCTCCATTAAACCCTGTCTTCAATGGATTAAATCCCCTGAAGCCCAATCCAACGCTACCCTTTTTCTCGCTAAATTTTACGGCCGTGCTGGTCTACTCAATCTCATCAATTCTGGGCCTGACCATTTGCGTCCTGCTATTTTCCGATCTTTGATGTATGAAGCATGTGGGCGTATTGTAAATCCCATTTACGGTTCCACTGGTTTGTTAACCTCCGGTAACTGGCAACTTTGTCAAGCCGCTGTTGAAGCCGTTCTGAGCGGCGCGTCGATTGAAAAACTTTCTCCCGACTCGGCTGTAAATAGCGTATGCCCGTCGCTTAAAGCATGTGATATTCGCCACGTCTCCAAAGAAAACGATTTAACTCCCGATCTGCACAAGGTGAAGATGCGAACTAAGTTTAAGCGCGTGTCGGCTAAGCCGCAACAGAGGAATCAGTCGCCTGAGGTTGACGATGCGGCTCGGGTCATGTGGAGTTGGTCTCATAAGGAGGAAGCAATTGGGTCGCCTAGCCGCGACTCGGGTCTCAGCCAACAACGTGAAGGAGAGAGCGGTGACGCTGACAGCGGCTCGGTGGAGACTGTAGAAGCCTCATTGGCTAAGCTGGATGAGAAAGAAATCGGATTGGAACTAACGCTGGGGTTGCAGCCGTTGATTAAGTCGCCAGAATGTGGGGCCACCAGAAGTTGACGAAGAACCGGTCTGGATTAGGACACGTGTACAATTAACGGTAGATCAGCTCGAGCTTGTTTTGATGGCTGGTTTAGAAAGATGATTAAGATTAGAGTCTAGCTGGTTTCGATTTCTTTTTTATTGTTTTCCTTTAAAATTCTTTGTGCGACATGTGGAATGTGAATGTTAGATACAGAGAAATTAATATACAGATGCGACGTTAACTCCCCTTTTTTTCGTTTCGACCTACTAATTAAACTAGTATTAGTTAATATTAATTAAATTAAATTGTAATCGGCTCGTTTGAACATATTGGATCATATTGCTTTAATAAAATTGTCATCTTATTTGTCTATGGGATCGTTTGTAGACTGTGTAAGAACGATGCGGAATAAAGTGTATTACTAATAAATGAATTAGTAATGCAAATATTAGTTATGTAAATATTGTTTCTTATCTCCTATTTGGTATCGTATATTACAATTATAATGCATTGCATAATTTTTTAAGAAAAATAGTTGCTTACAAAAATACCCTCTTCTCTAGCTTTAAGGGACTTTAAGGACAATTTTGTCTTTAACCATGCTAATGCATGCATTAAAGTTTTGGTATTATTAATGTCATAGTTTTTTATGCATTACTTGTGCATAGGATAATGCCTAATATGATGTATGTATAACTAATACAAGTATTAATTATACACAAATTAAAAATATGTACCAAACAAGGTATTAGTAATATATAAGGTTAATATTTACATTATTTTTCCTAATACCTTCTACTAAACCACCGCTATAAGATATATCCACTAGAAAAATCTATTAAAGTAAAGGAACTGAATAACTTTTTTTGTTCTATATTTTATTTTATTTATTATCCAATATTTAGTATTTTCAAATTGTTAATAGATAGTTTTATTAGCAAATTACTTTATTTAAATTATTGTTTGTTCACTTTCTTTTCGTATTATAAGAAAAGATAGTTTTATTAATTTTGAATATTTTTTATTTTAAATTTTATTTTGTTGTTGTTCATAATATTATTTGAATATTAATGAATAAATTCTCTATTAAATTAAATGAACTTATATAATCAATTAGTTATTTTTTGTTATATATTTTTCTTTATCATATTAACTAATATTTAATATAATTTTTATTAGCATTTTACTTTATTTAATATCTTTGTATACTACTTTTTTATATAGTATAATAGAAGATATAAATTTTATTACTCTTGAAATATTTTTTATTTAAATTTTATCTATTGTTCTTAATAATATTATCTTAAATTCAATGAATAAAATCTCTATTAAATTAAAAAGAGTTGTATAGTTATTGAATAACTTTTTTGTTATGTATTTTTCTTTATTGTATTATTCAATATTTAGTATTATTGTATTTTTAGTAGAAAGTTTTATTAGCATATTACTTTACTTTAAAAAAAAAATGCTATTTTATTTTTATAATATAATAGAAGATATATATTTTTTACTGTTATGCGGCGCCTTCCTGAGATTCCTTGGAAGGGCGACGTAAGGCTAAGCAACTAATGTCGGTGCAGTTGCTGACCACCAACTGGGGTCCCCTTTTATATTTTATTCTATTATCTCAATAATATTTTCTGAATAAATAAACTTTTTATTTTTAGAAAGAAAATTAAAAAAATATTTAAAGATAACAAAGAAATTTTTAATTGGCAGTTTTTCTATTTTTTGTATTAATATTTTATTTTAAAATAATTTAAAAACTCCACCTTGATACTACTTTCCAATTTGAACAGACAAATTCTTTTAATTTTCTTTTTTTTCAATAAAATATTTGATATTTAAATTCAAAAATAATAACTAATATAAAGATAAATAACTAATTATTAATTACATATACCATGTGACTTTTTTCTAGGCTATCACTTGGCTTAAGAAGATGACTTTTTGCTCTCCTTTTAATAATATAGAAATATTACATGTTTTAAGTTGCGTATTTTGAGCTTTTGGTTGTTTCTGTTCTTCCGAATAATATTACGAATAAACTCAGGTAGATGTGAAGCGTAAGATGTATGTAATAGAAATTCTGGAGCATTATTAAGTGGCTAGCTTCTTTCACATACATTTTTTGTGGGAAAAATATTGGATTTATGGAGAAAAAGATTTAGCTTGAGGCGTGTTAAAGATACTGTACTTAAGGATATTTCGTCCATACCGTAATAAATATTATTAGGCATATCTCTCAGGATTCAACAAACTCTTCCAATATAACTAGGAGCAGAAACAACAAAAATTAATGAGAAGATAACCCACTACAAAAGAAAAGTAAAAAAACTTTTTAACTTTGTTCTTTTTGTCACACCCTCCAAATAAACAAACATATACTTATATACGTAACCCAAATTTGACAGCAAAACCGTTAGAAACTTAGGGCCATTAAGGCTCTTAAAAATTTGAAAGAAACATTCAATTGAATTCAATGGTCAGATTGAAACGTTCCACACGAAGAAGTCAGGAACTTGAAAGAATTGCTGGGGCAAAAGCTGGAATACTCAGGCGAACTCGTGCAATCACTCACCCGGAATCAGGAGGATCTTCGTAATGCTTAAGACAGAGTTCAATCTCTGGAATAGTCGATTGCACCTTTGAGGGCTGCTCATGAAGCTGCTGAAGCGGAGAAGGACGGGCTAAGAGCTGAGCTTCAGATGTCACGACCCAAACTGAAGGATCATGACTAGCACCTGGGCCATACTTTACCGAGCACCAACGTACATTTTATCTAACCTTCTTATTATCTTTAAGGGATAACGAGATCAATATAAATGGTAGATATGGATCATGAACATACATCACATGGGATGACAAGATTGCTAAGAAACTACATAAAAGGTACGAGCTACAACGCTGCCATGAAAGACTATACAACAAAAATTATCCAACAAGGCATACCAAACTATACATGAGTTGGCACCTGTCTATGAGCCTCTAAAGGAGCATAAGTAATGAAACATAGCCGGAACAGGGCCCCGACATACCCATAACATCTATAACAAAAATGCATACCAAGACCACGGCAAGTCCGGAGAAGGGATCTCGCCTATAACCGCTGAACTAGAAAGCCTATGGTGGTGGGGGAGCTGTGTCTACCTGTCTATCAGGACCTGCAACACGACATGCAGTGTCCACAAATAAAAGGACGTCAGTACGAATAAAGTACTAAGTATGTAAGGCAAGGAAGCATAAATAAGAACAGTAATGTAAAGAGAGATGTAGGAGATACAA
>ML243883.1:47698-70298 GCA_005239495.1 Nicotiana undulata | reverse complement strand
TCACACTCCTCAGTCCAAATAAAAGGTGCACCCTTCTGGGTCAATCTAGTCATGGGTGCTGAAATGGATGAAAATCCCTCCACGAAACGGCGATAATAACCAGCCAAACCAAGGAAACTGCGGATTTCAGTAGCTGAAGATGGCCTGGGCCAACTCTGCACTGCCTCCACCTTCTTCGGATCTACCTTGATCCCATCCGAAGATACTATATGGCCTAAGAATGCCACAGAATCAAGCCAAAATTCACACTTAGAGAATTTGGCATATAACTTCTTCTCTCTCAAGGTCTGAAGCACGGTCCTCAAGTGCTGCTCATGGTCCTCCTGGGACCGAGAATATACCAGAATGTCGTCAATGAACACAATGACGAAAGTATCAAGATGAGGCCGAAATACGCTGTGCATCAGGTGCATGAAGGCTGCTGGGGCATTGGTCAGCCCGAATGACATAACAAGGAACTCGTAGTGACCATATCTAGTCCTGAAAGCAGTCTTCGGGATATCCGACTCCCGAATCTTTAGCTGATGATAGCCCGAACGAAGGTCAATCTTGGAGAATACCTTGGCACCCTGTAGCTGATCAAACAAATCATCAATGCGAGGTAGCGAGTACCTATTCTTCACTATAACCTTATTCAACTGCCTGTAGTCAATGCACATACGCATTGATCCATCCTTCTTTTTCACAAACAACACCAGAGCACCCTAGGGCTATACACTGGGCCTAATGAACCCATTATCAAGCACTTCCTGCAACTCTTCCTTCAACTCTTTCAACTCAGGAGGAGCCATGCGATAGAGAGGAATGGAAATAGGCTGAGTTCCAGGCAATAAATCAATGCTAAAGTCAATGTCTCTGTCGGGCGGCATACCCGGAAGGTCAGCTGGAAAAACATCGGGATAATCCCTCACAACTGGGACTGAATCAACTGTAGGGGTGTCGGCACTAACATCTCTCACATAGGCCAAATAAGCATCACACCCCTTTGCAACCATCCGCTGAGCCTTAAGAAAAGAAATGACTCGACGAGGAGTATACTCTAGCAAACCACTCCACTCTAACCTTAGTAATCCTGGCATAGCCAGCGTCAGGGTCTTGGCGTGACAATCAAGAATATCATAGTGGGGCGACAACCAGTCCATGCCCAAAATAACATCGAAATCTACCATACTAAGTAATAATAAATCAGCCCTGGTCTCAAAACCACTGATAGAAATCAAACACGACCGATATACGCGGTCTACAACAAGAGAATCTCCCACAGGAGTAGAAACATATACGGGGGAACTCAAAGAATCCCGAGCTATCCCCAAATGAGAGGTGAAATAAGATAATACATATGAATATGTGGAACCTGGATCGAATAATACCGATGTATCCCTATGACAAATGGGATCAATACCTGTGATAACCGAGTCTGAAGCAATGGCCTCGCATCGAGCTGGAAGGGCATAGTATCTGGCCTGACCTCCCCCTCTAGGACGACCTCGACCTCCCCGACCTCCACCTCGAGCTGCCTGAGATGGTGGGGTGGAAGCCGGGGCTGGAAGTATAGCTGGGGGACCTGGTGGAAGACGTGGAACCTGATAAGTATCTGATGGTGCACCCCTACTAACTCTAGGGTAATCCCTCATCATTTGGCGAGGGTCACCACATCCAAAACAACCCCTTTGAGGACGATGCTGCGGCTGACTCTGAACTGGCCTGCTAGACTGGACCGTGATAGCACCTCGGGCAGGAGGCGCCTGAGATACTAGTGGTGCATAATAAGGCTCTCGAGGTCTAGGAGGTGCTGGAATACCACTGGCTGCTGGAAGAGCTGAATGTACCGGGTACCATAGCATGCTATTGGTGCACGAGCTCCTGAGAAATAACCCGTCTCTCGAGACCTCTTGGCCTCTCTCTCCTCTCTGTCCCGGGTCAGCATACTCTCAATCCTCCTAGCAATGCTCACGGCCTGCTGGTAAGTGATATCAGTCTCCAACTCCCTGGCCATACTGGTACGAATGCTAGGATGGAGTCCCTCAATAAAACGACGAACTCTCTCTCTGACAGTAGATACCAAAGCTGATGCATGTCGTGCCAAGTCACTGAACCGGACCGCATATTCTGACACGGTCATAGTACCCTGGCGTAGCTGCTCAAACTCCGCACGCCAAGCATCCCTGAGACTCTGAGGGACGAACTCAAGTAGAAACATCTCTGAAAACTGAGCCCAAGTAAGTGAGGCTGCCTCGTCCGGACTACTAAGCTCAAATGCACGCCACCACTGATAGGCTGATCCTCTCAGCTGAAAAGTAGTGAAAGAGACCCCACTCATCTCCACAATACCCATGGTATGAAGGATGCGATAACACTCATCAAGAAAACCTAGAGCGTCATCTGAAGCTAAACTGCTGAACTCAGGTGGGTGGTATTTCTTGTACCTCTCAAGACGGAGCTGCTCAGACTCAGATGCAGCTACTCTGGCCTCAGACTGAACTGGAGCTGCTGGAGGCATAGGAATATACTCTGGGACCTGCCCCATGTGAACCCTCTGCTCAGGAGTACGGGCTGCGAGAGTCTGTGCCCCTCCTCTAGCCTGGGATGTAGCTGGGGCTAGCGGAAGTAGTCCCGCCTGCGACAGAGCACTGAAAGCACTCATGAACTGGGCCAAAGTCTCCTGGAGGGCTGGAGTGATAGTAGGGACCTCCAGTGCCCCTCCAACTGCAGCTGTTGGGGGATCCTCCATCACTGCCCTAGCCGGTGCTCGGGCTGCACTGCGTGCTCGTCCTCTGCCCCGACCCCTGCCTCTAGTGGATCTGGGTGGGGGCTCGGGTGCATGATCGTCGGTACGTCCGGTGCGAGTGTGAACCATCTGTAAGAAAGAATAGAATATAGTTCAAGAATTTTGGTAGTGATAATCAGCACGAGAAGGGATTTCAAGAAGTATGATCTTTCCTAACAGTTACATAGACTCTCGAAGATAAGTACGGATGTCTCCGCGCCGATCCGCGAGACTTTTATAAACCGGCTTATGATGTTGTGACTCCTATGAACCTAGACGCTCTGATACCAACTTGTCACGATCCAATTCTCCCTCCGACTGGGTCTCGTGACGGCACCTAGTCTAGACGACTAGGTAAGCCTATACCTTGAATTTTTTATAGATAAAACGGAAAAAAATAACAGTAAGTGAAATAATTCATAATAAAGTCGACGTCGTTCGCCATAAACAGTTACTTTACCCAGAACCCGAAATATCACAATACATCACAAGCTACTTTACTGCTCAATATACACAACTGGAAAAGAGAAGACTGTATAGTTTCATCTACAAGTACTACGACTTCAAGATAGGAAGGGGACTCGGAATCTGCGGACGCTGCAGATTATACCTCGAGTCTCCTGATACTGCTGTTGCTGACTAGCTGACATACCGCGTGCTAGGACCTGGATCTGCACATGGGAAAAACATGCGCAGAAGGGCGTGAGTACTCCACATTTGGTACCCAGTAAGTGCCAAGCCTAACCCCAGTCAAGTAGTGACGAGGTCAGGTTGAGGCTCTACTGAGGTTGCAATTTAAAATAAGACAGATATAGTTAACAGTTAAGTAGACAGTAATAATTAACGGCAATTCAAAGTAAGGATCAGAAGAAAGAGTAATGAATCTCCTGTTCGACACATCATATAACTCAGGTTATAATCGTGCAATGCAATACAGGGGGAAAGCTCCCGGATCTCGGTCCGTAGTCCCAATTTAAATATGCAATGCAGTACAGGGGGAAAGCTCCCGGATCTCGGTCCGTAGTCCCAATTTAAATATGCAATGCAGTACAGGGGAAAGCTCCCGGATCTCGGTCCCTAGTCGCAATTTAAATATGCAATGCAGTACGGGGGGGAATTATTAGTAAATACGGGTAAAGTACTTAGATTGTGTTCAAACAGTAGTAACGAGAGAAAAATCAAGTAAAATTAGTTGTTATGATCAAATATTAAATAGTTGTTCAACTCAATCAAGGGCAGTAATAATAGAATTAAAATTTAGGCAGGTTATAGAAAAGAACTATGGAATTTCCGTGAAAATGTCCCATGCACGCGCTCGTCACCTCACGTACACGGGGTTTTTCTTTTTATAGTAAAAACCAGTCAAAATATCTCAAGGAAATTCCCCAACACAGAGTTAGGCAAGCCACTTACCTCGACTGTGCAAATCAATCAGTGATCATGCTCTTGCCACGAGTATCCAACTCCCGGTGGCCAAAATCTATTCAATTCGATGGTATAATGTAAATATAAATTCAAGAAATCAGAGTAACTAATGAATTCGGAACTAATACGCGAATTTAGAAAAATTGCCCAAAACGCCCCTCGAGCCCACGTCTCGGAATCAGGAAAAATTTATATTTTCTGAACCCTTGTTCGCTCACGAGTCTAACCATATGAAAATCTCTCAAATCGGAAGTCAATTACCCAATCAAAACCCCAAAATTAGGTCTAAGAAGTTTCTTCCATTTTCCCCCAATCTTCACTCAAAATCATGAATTTAAGGGCGGGATTAAAGATTAGGAACGTGAAAATTAACCTATGGTGGTAGAAAATCACTTACCTCGATTACCCTGGTGAAAATCCCCTTAAAGATCGCCTCTCCCGAGCTCCCCAAACTCAAAAATGGTGAAAATAGGCTTTGGGTTCGAAATGGGGCTTTTATCATTCTGCCCAGGCATTGTACTATGCGATCGCGGGTCCCCAGCCGCGATCGCGGAGAGTAAAAATCCCACGCGTTAAAATAACACTATGCGATCGCGTACACTTACCTGCGATCGCGTACCTTCACGCCCCAAGACCTATGCGATCGCATAAATTGCCACGCGACCGCGTAGAGTCATCACTGACTAACCCCTCAAGCCTGAAACCCTATGCAATCGCGGCCTGTTGAATGCGATCGCGGAGACCAAACTTAGAAAGCTCAGCGATCGCGGACCATACCTTGCGACCGCACCGCAGAGAAAAAACTCGAGGCTTCCATGATTTACCCTCTGCGATCGCGGCTAATGCCCTGCGATCCCAGTGAACCAGAAACTGCTGGTGTAAAACAAGAAAACTAGCAATGGGTTAAGGCCAAGATGTGTCCGTTTGAACACCCGGAATCCACCCGAGGCCCCCGGGACCTCAACCAAAACCACCAACTAGTCTAAATACCTTATTCGAACTTGGTCGAGCCTTAAAAACACGCTCCATAACATCAAAATCATCAAATAAGCATAGATTCAAGCCTAAGAACTTAGGAATTTTCAAGAATTAACCTCCAACGTCGAACCACGTCTAAACTCGTCCGAATGACCTCAAATTATGCACAAAGGTCATAAATGACATTCCGGACCTGCTGTCGCTTTCGGAATTCCATTCTGATTCCGATATCAAAATCTCACCTATCGGCCGAAATCGCCGAAATTCTATCTTTCGCCAATTCAAGCCTAAATCTACGGCTGGCCTCAAAAACACATTCTGAACACGTTCCCAAACCCGAAATCACTCAACGGAGCTAACGGAGTCGACGGATTTCCATTCCGAATCCGTCTTCATACAGCTCCCGCTGCTGCCCAATTTCTAAGGTTAAAGCTCACCTTAAAGGACTATATGTCCAAAAACACTCCAATTTCCATCACTAAACGCTTCGACTCGTTCCATTAACCTAATAAGACATGGGAGGAACAGTTATCAGGGGATCGAGGCGCTAACTCTCCAGAACGACCGGCCAGGTCGTGACATTTATTACCTTATCAAACTGGTCAAATGAATTTTCGAAAATAATTTAATACTATTTTCATGTTCATTAAAAGGAGAATTCTATCACTTCATTGAATAGCTAATTTCCTGATAAAAATATGGTTTATTGGTATGAATATGTGTAACTATGGGTGCATGAGTCGCATGTATGATTCGCGAGCAGGATAAACCCTGTATTTATGTATAACCGCGTTGCATGATCGATTCGCGGGCGGGGCAGATAGATGCATCTATGGTTCGAGTTGTTCGACCCTTGACAGTGCACAGTTTATTGTTGTTGGTCCGCGCCATTCGATCCTCGGCATTTTCTTGTGCATGGTAATTGCTGCGTATTTCTTGTAATTATTACTGTTTATTAGCCTAAGGAGTTTTAAATTGCCAACTGAAATGACGAAGATTTAATGTGTTAAATGTGAAAGAAGTTGATATTTATTATCCCTGATTATTATTAAATTGCCTACGATGCTCATACTTAGCACCTCACTTGATTATACTTAACCGACTTATAGCTAGTGTCTAATTCGACCTCTCGTCACTACCTCTCTGAGGTTAGGCGGGATACTTACTGAGTACACGTTATTTTCGTACTCATGCTACACTTGCTGTGCATTTTTACTGCACATGTACTTTCACAGTGATGTGGCCAGCATTGGAGACTTAGGTGAGCTGCATTATCCGGAGGCGACCCTCAGCCGACAGAGTCTCCCTCGTATTGTATTTATCTTTATTTTAAATTCCTTGTCCATTGGTATTTTGGACAAGCTTTGTTATATTTGTAAAATTCTTAGAAATTTCTCATGTACTTGTATCACCGGGTTCTGGGACGTGTTTGAGATTTACTTTAATAAATTGAATTGTTTACCTGTCGTATTATTTAACAAATTTTTATTCGCTCATCGGGCTGTAAGTGAAAGATAACTATTTCAAAAAATGTTAAATCAGGAATTTAACTCAACTATTTAATGATTGGCTTGCCTGACAGTGGTGTCCGGCGCCATCACGACCTTATGGATTTTGGGTCGTGACACCGAAGATCCACTAAATGTCAATAGGGTCGGTAACAACTTTTTCGATGTATGCCCTTGTGTTCTTGAAGTTGATGTCTGGACGCTTGCCATAAAAACCGGTGCATGACAAGTAAAGGGGGATCATAACAGCAAACTTGGTGACAACAGATTCAACAATGGTGTGATTATGTGAAGAGACCATAGAATCATACACATAAAGAATCCTATCGGCAATGTCAAAAACAACCAACAACCAGTGAAATTTTTTTACAATGTTGATGGGAATTATCACATAATCAACTTGATCCCATGCAATATTTGCGAGTAATATGTACCCCAATATGTATTATGCTACGACGTCCTGGAGTTTGACAACATCAAACTTCTTTTCACGAGGAGCATTGATGAACTTATTATAAATTTGTTCAATTCTAGTCTTGAACATACAATCAGTGGTAGTAAACCTTATCTTGTTGTGGGGGCCATACTTTCCTCTTTTACTCATGTAGTACATTATAACATCAATGTGCTGCAACAAAAACAGATTGCATTTATTTTAATCAATATTACAAATTATCTATAAAATATCAACAAAATAACTACAATTACTACAATTTCATTTGTTTTTAATCATTATTATAAATTATCTACAATATATATATATATATATATATATATATATATATATATATATATATATATATATATATATATATATATATATATATATATAATAAGTACAATTATGTTTGTTATTAAGCATTAATACAAATTATTACTAAATATCTACACTATAACTACAATTCATTTTGATATTAAGCAAGTAATACAAAATATCTCCAAAATATCTACACTAACTACATATACTAGAGATGGCATGATAACAGAGTTACAGATACAAAAAAATACATGTTCAACAAAATAACTACATATTATGAGTATGAGTTTACCGAGTCGTTGAGGACTTGTACGGGGTGTGCCAAAGTATAGAACCACTCCTTCTTATCAACCTTTTCCACTCCAAGATCAAACCATGGCTTAATTTGGTTATCTTTTATAGAATAAGGAGCCTTCCTCCAATGTAAACAAATAGAAATTATAATAAATGTGTTGAATGAAGTGGTTATCTAAAAGATGAATACTGGAAGCAATATATACAAATTATGTAAACTAACCTCTTTGAAGTTGTGTCTGTACCAAGGTATAACCACTTGTTGAATTATTCCAACAACTCAGGATCAATATTTTGACCAATAACACTAGTAAATGGGTGCTTCATTTGAAATATTTGAGGTCCAACCGAAATGCTGCCACCAAAACTATATAAAGGGAGAAATGGTGATCGAGCATTTCAGGCTGCCTTGTTCTTCCTTGATGCACAAGTGTTGTTTCATCTTGGTTAAGCTCGTCGAACTTAACCAACTGGGAGAAGTTCTCTGGCAGCTTAAAATCATCAAGTGTAGCCTCCTTTTTCTCACCTCTGGAGCCGTCCAAATTACCCACATTAACATACTCAGCTTCTTCACCTACATTAACCTCCTCCTCATTCTTCTGTTCTCCTTGAATTCTTATTGTGACTTCGTGACTTGGAGATTGTGCAGGCATATCTTCCTTCACTATTACATTTAGTATATCTACCTTAATCAAATAGTACAAAATTTGTACCAAACACGAATATTTCTAAATACAAATTCATACCTGCATTTTCTTCATCAACTGCACCTTTAAAATGGGAATACGTGCGGGAAGATTCTCATTAATTTTCATGTCATTCACATGCTCTGTTTTTTCATTAAACAATTTGAATCATAATGCATAGTAGTTGCTTGACAATTTTAGGAAATATGCAGGTATATTATAGATATCTACATAAATCTGTAGATCTGTGTAGATATACTGTATGTAACTATATATATATATATATATATATATATATATATATATATATATATATATATATATATATTATAGATATTTTGAAGATAAAGTTGTAGATATGTTGTATATAAAATTATAGATATGTTGTAGATAAGTTGTAGATAAAGTGTAGGTATTTTATATATACATGTTTTGCTGCTGCTGGCATGCACTAGTTCTCCACTAGTGCACTGAAATTGTTGATTGTTTTCTTTTGATTGCTCAGCAATTTTTGTAGAACTCCCAGCAAAATGAAAGCTTTCAATTATTTAGGATATATACTTTATGAACAACAATATAAAATAGAGGAGACAAAAAATAGTTTTGTTAAATAAATATATTTCAAATATTACCTTGACATCAATTTTATCCTTTGAGTGTTTATCGCCTGCAAAACAGTCTTGATTGAGTCATTTAGTAGCACTCAAATGCTACCTAGTTCTTCAAAGGAATCTTTCTTGAAAGATTTAAGATCTAAATCAACCTACACATTAAAATATAGAGAATTAGTTTCAAAATCTGGCTTAACATAAATTAAAGAACCGATGCAATATTATGTATATATATATTACCTTCTCAAGACCTCTTTTTAATTTTCTAATTTGTTTCAGAATATATTTCTTGTCCTCTTTTCCAATTGAATCTTTGGGTTCCAATGGAGGAGCATCATCTTTCGGATCCTCGGAAATGTGTTCAACTTCTTCAAGTATGTACTCAACTTCAGGCAAAGGCATCCTAGAAAGCGCTTCAGGTGCTTCAGTTATATTGGTGAACTGAGTGAAACAAAATTAATTAGCTTGACTAAGGCATAACATGTATAAACATTGTAGATAATCTGTTATAAATTATCTATTCATAAATAAAAATTATTTACCTTGATCCATTCAGGTTTGATCATTCTATCTTCAATTGTAGCTAACCATATCTTGTCCTTACTAGCTGACCAGTTAAGTATGCGAGGGATTGAATTAGCAACCCTTGTAGCTATATCAGTGTTGACGGTAGAGCAACATTCATACAACCATATTTGCATAGCTAGTGGGAATCCTCGAATGAGACAAGAATGAACAAAAGGATTGAGCTTGTGCCTAACGGATTCAAGCAACTGTTTGTAAGAATCAATACCTCATGCATAGTTCACATACTATCCGGAGTCCACCAAATAAAACCTAAAATGATTTACCAACCCTACATTTTCTTTGTCTGAAGGACATATGCAGAATTCTATGAGATATAGAATACATAACTTGACTGCATCCTCATCGTTCACCCAACTTTTGCTGGTTACGATTTGTTTTAGGTATGACTTCTCAACTTTGTCCTTGTTTGAAAAATAACTCCTCATTATTTGGTGTGTAACCAAAGTCTGTCACTTCCGTAAAATATCTAAGACCACTTATTAAGGCAAACTCTCTCAAGCCAAAATTCAATCTCTGACCCTTTATCTCTGCTGAAAAATAGGAAGCACCGGATACATTCAATTCATACTTCATTATAAGATGAATAGCTTGGTTTTGCATACATAATTTGGGAATTGAAAGCAAATAACCAAAACATGTCTTCTTGAAAAACTTTAAACCATTTGGAGATAATAAATCTTTAATTTGGCCAGGAACACGGGGGTCGGATAATGTCTGAAACCTAAGGACCCCATAATCAACATTATGAGGTGCAAAAAAATGTCCATTTTGCACCAAAAATAAATAATCTCTTATTAATACAGTGCTCAAATTGAAAAAACAAAATATCTACATTTGTATATCTACAACTACATAATAGAGTAAAGACCAAAAACAAAATAACTATAATTTTTTTTACAATATTTTTACAATTTTAAACAGATTCAGAAATCTACAACTAATCTACACAATGTAGACAAAAATTTTACAAACCACAAAAAACACAAATTATGGTGTCTTTTAAGAAATAGAACAAACAAAAAAACTATTGTTGAAACTACTAAATTCTTACCTTTACCAATGATTGTTGGGGAACCGTTTTAGGAGATTTTATAACTTTCTTCTTTTTTGAAGCTTTTACAATAGGAGACACGTTAACTTTTTTCGCAGGTTTCTCTTTGCCTTTCCTTTTTACTGATTTGACATGCCTCGATGATTCACCAGCATCAAAATCGTGTTTTTGCTTTGTTCTAGCTTCTGCCCTAGCTTCACGAGGGGAAAGCCTGGGCTTCTTCTCTTCTTTTGCATGCTCTAATTTTGAATTCATTTTGGGTGAATTTGCTGAGAAAACACCCAAATCGAATGAAGGAACATGTGCTCCTTTAACTTTGTTATGGCTGTTCTTTGAAGCTCTGTTCTTCTTCATTGAAAATATTTGAAGCTAGCTTTGTAAAAGGCGTTAATGGGGGTATGAACTTTGAAGAAGAGTACAAATTTTGACTGATTTTTGAAAAAGTACTTGCAAAATGCGTTAATAGAGGGGTTAACAGTTTTTGGCTGGTTTTAGAAGAGAAAATAGTGGGTGATTGAAGAGGAAATTGTTGGGTGGAGTTTGATACGTGGGTGAGGGAGGGGGGATTTGGAGAGAGAAACGTGGGGGAGTGGGAATATACGGTAGAGTTAAATTAGGAGACTAATTAATGCCATTAAAACCCCCAAAATATACATAAATGGTAATTAGGTATATAAATTATAATTATATTAAAAGTTGAGCAGGGAGGGTAATATAGTTTCCTATATGGTATAGGAATGTAAAAATTCCTTGTTTTTTTCTATAATCTTTCTATACTTATGGTCAATATGCCGATTGATTGTTTACCTTTGAGTTATCCAAAAAAAATTCTTTTTTATCTTTGACATAAATATGTAAGTTATGTTCCAAGTTACTGAATGATGCCCAGATGTAGTAAACATTCAATCAATTCAATTCCCAATATCATGTTGTAGTCTTTCCGTAGTTTATGTGTTGAGATTAGGGTTACAAAAATATGCAAAATAGGATAGGTTTTAGCATGATTCCATTGTTCTTTTGAATTTTTGATTATTTTCATACGGAATACTATTCGTGATGAATAAAGCAGCACTATCTTAGTGCGGTCTTTGGGGTACAAAAAGTTGAAAAAATCTGTCACTATCCATTCCCGCAAAGAAACATTCTTGAAGTTGCACCATGTAGCTAATTGTCTTATTTAACTTTGTTTTAGGACACAGTGGCAAACATTCTCTAGATTGAGTATTACCTTGTTCAACTTACATCAACCTTTAAATTGTTTAGTTTTTGTAATCTTAAAAATACTTAAAAGTATGAAATTATCTTCTCAGTATGGAAGCCTTTTTTGTAATCTTGTAGTTGTACAAAGAACACAAACAACGATGTGAGGCATACGCCCGTGCTGTGCACGAGCACTGACCATCTAATATTATAATAAGTGATTGTATCTCTTGGGAGTTTAGGGAAATAAAGGTAGATTGTAACGATCTGACCGGTCGTTTTGAAAGTTAGAGCCCCGATCCTCTATTAACTGCTTCCCCCGTATCTAATTCTGTTATTGTGACTTGCCGGGAGGGTTCGTTTTAGTTTTTGGAGTGAATTGAGACACTTAGTCTCTTAATCGGAAGCTTAAGTTAGAAAAGTCGACCAGATGTCGACTTAAGGGTAAACGACCTCGGATTTGAATTTCATGGTTCCGTTAGCTAGATGATTTTGGACTTATGAGCACGTCCGGAATGTGATTTGGAGGTCCATAGTAGAATTAGGCTTGAATTGGCAAAAATTGAAGTTTTAGCGATTTTGGTCGGAAGTAAAATTTTTGATATCGAGCCTCGAATGGAATTCCGGAAGTTGGAGTAGGTCCGTAGTGTCATTTGTGACTTGTGTGTAAAATTTGAGGTCATTCAGACGAGATTTGATATGTTTGGAAATTTCAAAATTCATTAGGCTTGAATTTGTGAATAATTCGTGTTCTCATATTGTTCGATGTAGTTTGAAGGCTCGAGTAAGTTTGTATGGTGTTTTAGAATTGTTTGGCATGTTTGGTCGAGGTCCTGGGAGCCTTGGGTGAGTTTCGAGTGCTTAACAGATGAAAAATGGACTTAGGAGAATTGCTAAGTTGTTGGTTTTGGTGTTCTTCGCACCTGCAGTGGGAGGTCCGCAGGTGCGGCCCCGAAGAAGCGAGGTTGAGGTCGTAGATGCGCATGAAGGCCTGGAAGTCTGTGGTCGCATATGCGACAAGTGGGCCGCAGGAGCGGAGACGCATCTGCGGAAAGGTAGTCGCAGATGTGGAGAAGAGAAGGACCCAAGGCTCCGCAGAAGCGGCGATTAGCCGCAGCTGCGGACGAAGGAGCGCAGGTGCGGAATCTGGATTTTAATGTAATCTCGCATATGTGGAGTCCCAGTTGCAAAAACGGGACCACAGATGCGGTCCTAGGATCGCAGAAGCGGTAATCCCTGGGCAGAAAAAGGTATTTTGGAGGGTTTGAAGTTCATATCACAAAATTCAATTTGGAGCTCGGTGGAAGGCGAAATTTCGAGAGATTTTCAGGGAGAACTATTGGGTAATGATTTGTAACTTGATTTTGATCATATTTCATTAATCTATTATTGTATTCTTCATCTAATTAAGGAATTTGAGTGAGGAAGTTGGGAACATATATGTTGCATGGATAATATCATTGTCAACATATATGCTGCATGGATAATACTCCGAAATCTTAAGTGTGTACATAATGTAACTAACTCTGGGTCATAGATCGAATAATTCCTTTCGTGCCTTCTCAGCTTCCGTTAAAAGTAAGCAATCACTTTTCATTGTCGTTCTGCCACTTGTTGCACGAATACTTGGCTTATCTTAGTGCCCACATATATTGGAATTTTGTGCAACTCATATGATCTCGAATATTCCTTTGGATCTTACTCCCCGTTACTTAGTCACAATAGGTACCACTTTCTTATAAGTGCATGCAATGCAGTGGTGAGAATGTTGTTACAAGACCATTATTTATTTAGGTCACTATGCTTAGTTTGAAGCCTTCTCCTTATTTCCTCAGGTAGTCTTTCATTGTAGCATTTAGGGAAGACTCTCTGACCCTTGTTAAGTTGTGAGCTTATTCCATCATATACCTGACGGAAATTTTGATGTTCTTACTCACCTATAAATATCCTTAGTTACATCCCTCTGTAGGGTTTCTTTTTGTTTCCCCCGTGGCACTCTCTTTTATTTTTTGCAACACTCTTACGACAACTATAAGTACCTCAACTCTTATCTGAATACTCCTCAAGGATTACGATGTCGTATCTGCGAGACTGAATTCCCTATGCTGAGGTTTTTTCAGGATCTGCTGATTTATGTGTATCCTCTTGTCTAGCCATAAAGGATCTTCCTGAATCAACTACTAACTACTCGTTGATCCATTCTCATATCTAGATTTCGCGTAATATCTCTTAGTTTATTTCCTTTGTCTTAATTTATCTCGCGCGTTGGTTCCTTATTTATCAATAACATCCCAGGCAGGAACCCATACTTCCTTTCCTTTACGTCGTGTTTGCATAATGTTCTGGAATCGTAGCATATCTGTAAGATTTGAATAAGTACAATCTCATTCCTTTCTCATTTTTTTATCGCATTCTTCCTTTATCATTCCATAGTTACTAGATCCATTCAATTCTGGCTTAATGCCTCACCATTCCATATTCCCCCCTTTAGGAGAGTTCTAAGAGTTGGAGCTACGACGGCCTGCCTATAGATGTTTTTCCTCTTCATCTTTGGCGTCCTTTTACATCATCAATTACCCTTACTCACCTTGCGGTAATCCTTCTGTACCAAGGATAACAAAATTCCTTACTCGCGATGGTGACACTTAGTGTAACTGGCATATACAGTCCCTTAAGCTTAACTTTACTCACATTGCTTGCTTTAGGGAAGCGTCTTCCTGAGTGACCATTCTCTAAATTTATCACGGGTCTTCTCCTGTTGTCCATTTTATTATTGCCGGAATGCAATATGAAATTCTCATGATGCTGACTATTATCAAATCACTCACTCCGTAATTCATTTTTAGTTTATCTTGTTCACCAATCCATACTGATTTTTATTACTCTAGGGTCTAACTTTTCCTTTTGTTAATCACGTTAGGGTTGCGAACTTATTTCTCGAAATGAGGATGTGACTGTATGGCCTATACTCTTTTGTTGTCTTAGGGATTGTCACCTCTCGTCTATTCCTTCACTTGACTATGGATACGGTAACACCCTAATCTTTTGATCTACCGTTGTCGTCCATGTATCACATCTCAGTCATAATTCTTCCGTATCTCTCTTCTCATTACTTTGCTAATATTCCTGCCTATCCCTTTTTTTTTTGTGAAAGCTTCAACAAGACATTCTTTCGCTTTTAGCTCTCCTTGCTTCATTCATCGGCTCTTCGAGTCTCTCAACGTCCTTGCTCTACTAGGGACGAGAGTTATACTAAGGTAATATTTATCCCTTCCAGGCTTTCGGTGCCTATCTTCGGATTTTTTTTGATAATACTAGTATTCACATCTAATTGTAATATTCTATATTGCATCACCTGGGTGTCTCACCAGAAGATCTATTAGCGCATTTGTAATATACTCCGGAAATGTCAACTAACACAAACAATTCATTCACCATTTTGGTTTACTCTAACCCCAGTTGAATCCTGATGTTCCGTCCTTTTCTTAAACTTCACTTGTTAGCCCTCATAGGGCATAACTAAGACGGGTGCGGCCAATTGTACATACCTCTGTTATTGATCAGGTAACTCAAAATGCTTATATCTCTCTTCCTGAATTGTAGATAATATTCATCTCTACTAATTAGGTACCCCGTACCCTTCTTTACCTTGCTTTTGCTTGATTTTTTTTTGTCGAAACTTGTATCTTGATCCTTTCATTACTTTTTTACCATAAGAGTGGATAGATATTTTTACCTTAGGGATCCTTATAAAGAAGCTTACACCTATCAGTAGACACATGATCTGCTGAAGACCTCACACTTACTTATCATAAGCATGATACAAAGTCGAGTTCCTCTGACTCAACACTTCCATAGCCATATCTCTTACCAACCATCTTTCTGGATGTAGGTATCGCCTTATTATGGATGGAATAGGAGCTAGGAGTTTGAATTCTTATAAGTGGGATCTACACACGATCTAAAGTAAGAAGAAAGAGTGACAATCCTAAAAGCCCTGTAGCTTCCTGCTTATAAGTGTGGTGCACGACACACCTATAAACAAGACTCTACTAGACACGGCTTTTAGACTCCCTAAGATCAAACAACTCTGATACCACTTTTCTCGCGCCCCGAACTTAGGGGCGAGACCGGCACCCGGTGCCTCACCTATCCTTGCGTACCAACTTGCGACTAAGGGATTCTGAGCATATAATGTCATACTTTGGCCGTGGGACACATTGCAAGACAGTTGCAGATACTGGCTAAATATCAATATAAAGTTGGGCCGACAAGGCCGTTATAACTACTATAGCTGACAAACTAACAATATGTACATAAAAGACCTACAAGCCCAACATACTGCATTAACTGACAGGATATGTCTACAAGCCTCTACTGATGGATATACTATGATCGGAATATGGCCCCGACCTACTCATAACATATATACAAAGATGTACGTAAAGCTCTAGACCCGGCAACTTCAAAGGGTATGGAGCTTATATCAAGTTGAACTCAGGCTACATATATTGAGGAGGCCTACCCATCTGTCTGTCTGAACATGAACGCATGAACGCCCCCAGAAAAGGGACGTCATACGAAATAACGTACCAAGTATGTAAGGTAATATATTGAAAGCTAAAACTAAACTGATAATATAATAACTGCAAGCAACTGGGGGTCAAAGATAATTTGGAGTTATGCTCACATGTTGATATTCTCTCAATATAGTAGGTAAAATAGTTGTTCGGCCTTATAAGGATCGGTGTATATATATATCTGCTCTATCGTAGTAGGCTCGGTCATATGCGCTCAGCCATACTAGGCTCTGTATCTCGGCCAACTGGGATCGCTCATAGGCGCTCGGTCACAGTAGGCTCGGTATATAACTTACCATCTGATCAGAGGTTGCCTAATAGAGGCCTGCCCATCGATTATAGCTCGATGGTAACAAAAATACTATTCTTGTTGGAGTTGTTAACGTCTGATGTTGAAAGCTTATAGGAATTGTTGCAAAAAACTTTCGTTGAAAGCTTAGGAATTTCTCACATTTGATGTAGTGTTCTTGTATTCAAGACTTTAGAAATGAAATGTCTTTTAACTATCATACTAAGTTGCCACTTAATCAACATTGACTAAGAGTCATTTGTTTGATTTTGTGGCTTGCTGCCACATGGGGGTGGGTGTGGATTTGATCTTACCCAAAAATTAATTAACTAATTAGGTAATATTTCCTAACTCGATAATTAGCTAATTACCCGTATAATTAAGAATTGTTTTAAATTACTTAAAATTCTACTAATTTTTAATACACTTTATACATCCTACTATCATGGTCATATGGTACTAGTCCATAAATATCGGGTATTATCACCCGGCCCGCATTTTACCCCAATATGCAAAAATTGGACGAAAATTTATTTTCTTTGATTTGCTTTCCCTCTCACCTTCACGAATTTACTCATCACTTGTGTGAAATAGCATGATGCTTATAATCTCAAAATAATCCCATTCCCGAACTTACGTCGATTCACTTACGATGAAACTTTAAGATACGAAAATGGGGGATGTAACAACTTGGTTCGAGGTAAGTGGCTTGCCTAACCTTGTATGGAGGAACTCCCTTTAGGATTGGCGCTATTGTTGTTATATGACCGCTATATACGTGAGATGACGAGTACGTACACAGGCTATTTGTTGACAAACCCGATTTTCATTAAGAAATGACCTGCCTTTCCTCTTAATTGAACTTATAGCATGTGTGGTATTCTGTTAGACTAAGAAAGCATGCTTACTCGCCTTAATTGTCTACTTGAACTACGTGCAGCATGTTGAGTGGTTTTTACATGTTTTCCTTATCTTATACTTAGGATAGATTGTGAGACTCTGTGTTGTGATTATTAATCTTATTGTTTTGCTGCATATTTACTTTGGGACTATGGAATAGTATTTCGAGAGATCTCCCTGTACTCTGGGACTATAGAACGGTATTAAAATAGATCCCCTTGTATTTCATATTTACATTGAGAATACGGAACGGTATTCTGGGAGATCTCCATGTGTTTTATATTTACTTTGGGACTATGGAACGGTATTTCGGGAGATCCCCCTGCACATTTACGTTTGGGACTACGAGATGGTATCTCGAGAGATCCCTCTATTGAATTGTTGTATTCTGAGCTATATTTTCCATGATTTGTTTGTCGTTACATTTCAGTCATTATTATTACGATATCTCCTTTTGTTTTGCTTCATTATATATATATGTTCTAGTAGGGCCCTGACCTGACCTCGTCACTACTCGATCGAGGTTAAGCTTGGCACTTACTGGGTACCATAGTGGTGTACTCACGCCCTTCCTGCACATGTTTCTTGTGTGCAGATCTAGGTACCTCTCGTCCGCCTCATTATTAGTACAGCCGCAGCATCCTACCAAAGACTTCAAGGTACATCTGCACGCGCCTGCAGATCCTAGGAGTATGCCTCTATCCTTTATACTGTTTTCCCCTCCTTATCTCTTTAGACTATGTATAGAAGACAATTAGACAGTTTTCTTAGAGCTTGTGACTCGTGATTCCAGGTTTTTGGAAATATTGTGTATATTCGAGTTTTGGTTTTACTTGTACATGTCGAGCGGCATTATGCCATTATATAGTATCTATTGAAGTTCAGATGTTCAATTATTCCTTTATTTTCGTTATTTTATATGTTATTAGGCTTACCTAGTCGTAGCAACTAGGTGTCGTCACGATGTCTTACGGAGGGGGAAATTGGGTCGTGACATAGACTTAGCATTTGGACGAGGAAACCTCACTCACTCGGACTCAGTTCTCATATATGCTTTTGTGTGAGTATGTCCTTCAGAGCCTTAGGGATTCTTGGTGCGCAGAGTTTGAGAAGCTGCGCCACGGTTCTATGACTGAGTCAGAGTATGTAGTTTGTTTTAGTGAATTGGCTCGACATGCACCGACTTTGGTTCCTACAGTTAGAGAGAGGGTTCGTCACTTTATTGAGGGACTCCACCCTAGTATCCAGACCAGTATGGCCAGGGAGATGGAATCTCTTATCAGCAGGTTGTGAGTATTGCCAGGAGAGTGGAGGGCATGCTTGCCTGGGGGTATCTCAGGATTCTTGGAGTTCCTCTGTTTATGTATCTACTCCTGTGGGAGATTCTCTTATTGTGGACTGCGTATATCGAGAGTGTTTGATTTCTCTTAGCAGTTTTGAGACCAGAGCCAATTTATTATTACTCAGTATTGTAGATTTTGATGTTATCTTGGGCATGAACTGGTTGTCTCCCCATTATGCTATTCTTGATTATCACGCTAAGACCGTGACGCTTGTTATGCCTGGCTTACTGCGATTACAATGGAGAGGTACCTTAAAGTATTCTCCACAGAGAGTCATTTTATCTCTTAAGGCTCAACGAATGATTGATAAGGGGTATGATGCGTATTTGGCCTATGTGAGAAATGTTAATATTGATACCCCTACACTTGAGTTAATTCCAGTAGTGAGGAACTTCCCTGATGTGTTTGTTTAACCCAAAAATGAATTCTTTTGAATAAAGCTTAATTTAGGAAAAACTCGGGTTACTGATAACCGAATTAACCAAATAAAGAGTGAATAACAATAATTTTGAGAGCAAAAGAATAAAAATAGCTTTTTAGTCCCCCAAAATCAGATGATCCCCCTTTCCTACATTTCATGTCCCTTTTATAGGGATATTCTCCTAGTACAACGTTTGTATTTCTGTCATAATAGCCTATTTAATGCTTAATTATTGCATTTATGAGGCGTTACAATGATAAATAGTAACTGTTATTTTAGGAGTTACATAACGTACAGGACATTGATTGCTGATCTTGGATCGGCCCATTATTGCGCCCAGATTCGTTGTGACCGTGCCTCTTCTTCTTTGATGATCTTTCCGTGGCTAATTTCTTGAATTGATCGTATATCTTTATCCCGTGTCCACGTGTGATGTTTTACTTAGTCCATCTGGTTGGCTGAGTCATCCAAAATTTGTACACGTATGAGGCTATATTTTTTTATCAATACAATGTTTCCAGCCGATCTTCCGGACATGTCGCTCGACATAGATATTTATTTCGGCATTGATTTGTTGCCGGGCACTCAGCCCATATCTATTCCTCCTTACCGTATGGCTCCTCCTGAGTTGAAGGAGTTGAAGGAGAAGTTGCAGGAGTTGCTTGATAAGGGATTCACTAGGCCCGGTGTGTCACCTTGGGGTGCTCCGGTCATGTTTGTGAAGAAAAATGATGGTTCTATGCTTATGTGTATTGATTATCACTAGCTGAATAAGGTTACAGTGAAGAACATGTATCCATTGCCTCGCATTGATGATTTATTTGATCAGTTACAGGGTGCCAAGGTGTTATCCACTATTGACTTGCGTTCTAGCTATCATCAGTTGAAGATTCGGGAGTCGGATATCCCGAAGACTGCTTTCAGGACCAGATATGGTCACTATGAATTTATTGTCATGCCTTCAGGGCTAACCAATGCCCCTGCAACCTTTATGCATTTGATGCACAGTGTGTCTGGCCTTATCTTGACTCCTTCCTCATTATGTTTATTGACGATATTCTAGTGTATTCTCGGACTCGGGAAGATCGTTAGCAGCACCTGAGGACTGTGCTTCAGACTTTGACGGAGAAGAGGTTGCATGAAAATTTTTCTAAGTCTGAGTTTTGGCTTGATTCAGTGGCATTCTTAGGTCACGTAGTATCTAGTGATGGAATCAAGGTAGATCCGAAGAAGGTGGAGGTAGTGTAGAGTTGGCCTAGACCAACATCAGCTACGGAGATCCGCAGTTTCCTTGGTTTGGGGGAAATTACCGTCGCTTTGTAGAGGTATTTTCATATATTACAACACCTATGAGCAGGCTGACCCAGAAGGGTGCTCCGTTCAGGTAGACAAAGGAGTGTGAGGAGAGCTTTCAGAAGCTCAAGACAGATTTGACTACGTCCCCAGTATTGATATTGCCTACAGGTTCGGGGTCTTACACTGTCTATTATGATGCCTCGCGGATTGGTCCTGGCGAGGTGTTGACGCGGGTAGGTAGGGTGATTGCCTACGCATCCAGACAGTTGAAGGTGCATGAAAAGAATTATCATGTCCATGATCTTGAGTTAGCAACATTGTTCACGCCTTGAAGATCTGGAGCCATTATTTGTACGGTGTTCCTTGTGAGATAGACACTGATCACCGAAGTTTGCAGCACCTGTTCAAGTAAAAGGATCTTAATTTTCATCAACATAGGTGGTTGGGGCTACTTAGGGATTATGACATCACTATTTTGTACCACCCGAAGAAGGCCAATGTGGTGACCGACACTTTGATTCGCATGGTGGAAAGTTTGGGGAGTTTGGCATATCTTCCAGCAGCAAAAAGGCCCTTAGCATTGGATGTTCAAGCCTTAGCTATCCAGTTCGTGAGATTGGATATTTCTGAGCCGAGCCGAGTATTGTCTTGCGTGGTCTCATATTCTTCTCTTTATGGCTGTATCAGGGAGCGTCAGTATGATGACCCCCATCTTCTAGACCTTCAGGACAGGGTTCGACGAGGTGATGCTAGAGATGTGACTATTGATGATGATGGTGTGATGATGATGCAGGGCCGGATATGTGTGTCCAATGTGGATGGGCTTTAGGAGTTGATTCTTGAGGAGGCCCACAACTCGCGGTAGTTCATCAAGCCGGGTGCCGCGAAGATGTGCCAGGATTTGAGACATCACTATTGGTGGAGGAGGATGAAGAAAGATATAGTTGGGTTTGTGGATCGGTGTCTCAACTGTCAGCAGATCAAGTATGAGCATGAGAGACCGGGTGGCTTGCTTCAGAGGTTATACTTTTTGAGCGATTTTCAGATTTCTTGCTTTAACTTTGATTCTGTTTGTTAGATTAGTTTCTTGTAGTTATATTTATGTTATGTAATTGGTTTTAGCTAATTTGGGCCATACAAAGTCCGATATTCGTGAAAAGAGCGTAATTTCGGATTGATTTCAGCTTAGTTCGAGGTAAGTGTCTTGCCTAACCTTGTGTGGGGGAACTCCCCTTAGGATTTGTGCTATTGTTGTTATATGAGCGCCGTGTACGTGAGGTGACGAGTAAGTACACGGGCTATTTGTTGAGAAACCCGAATTTTATTAAAGAATGACCTATCTTTCCTCTTAATTGAACTTATTAGCATGTGTAGTATTTTGTTACACTAAGAAAGCATACTTACTTGCCTTAACTGCCTACTTGAACTATGTGTAACATATTTAGTGGTTTTTACCTGTTTTCCTTATCTTATACTTAGGATAGATTGTGATACTACAAGTTGTGATTATTGAATCTTCGTGTTTTGCTTCATATTTACGTTGGGACTACAGAACGGTATTCCGATAGATCCCCCTGTACTGCATATTTACGTTGGGACTACGGAACGGTATTCAAGGAGATCCCCCTGTACTGCATATTTACTTTGGGCCTACGGAACGATATTCAAGGAGATCCCCATGTACTGCATATTTACTTTGGGACTACAGAACGGTATTCCGGGAGATCCACCTGTACATTTACGTTTGGGACTATGAGACGGTATCTCCGGAGATCCCCATGTTGAATTGTTGTGTTCTGAGCTGTATTTTCCATGATTTGTTCGTCGTTACATTTCAGTCTTTATTATTGCGATATCTCCTTTGTTTTGCTTCATTATATATATATATATATATATATATATATAT
>ML243883.1:0-47367 GCA_005239495.1 Nicotiana undulata | reverse complement strand
TGTGTGTGTGTGTGTGTGTGTGTGTGTGTGTGTGTGTGTGTGTGTGTTCCATTAGGGCCCTGACCTGACCTCGTCACTACTCGACCGAGGTTAGGCTTGGCACTTACTGGGTACCATTGTGGTGTACTCACGCCCTTCCTACACATGTTTTTCGTGTGTAGATCCAGGTACCTCTCGTCCGCCTCATTATAGTACAGTCGCAGCAGCCTACCAGAGACTTCAAGGAACATCTGCACGCGCCCGCAGATCCTAGGAGTTCCCCTCTATCATTTATATTGTTTTTCCCTCCTTATCTCTTTAGACTATGTATAGAAGACAGTTAGACGGCTTTTCTTAGAGCTTGTGACTCGTGATTATGGGTTTTGAAAAATATTGTGTATATTCGAGTTTTGGTTTTACTTGTACATGCCGAGCGACATTCTATCATTATATAGTATCTATTGAAGTTTAGCTGTTCAATTATTGTTTTATTTCTGTTATTTTCCATGTTATTAGGCTTACCTAGCCGTAGCGATTAGGTGTCGTCACGACGTCTTACGGAGGGAAAAATTGGGTCGTGAAATAGACTTAGCATTTGGGCTGACCTATGATAAAATAAAGGATTGTTGTTTTCTTTTAACTCTTTACTGCTACTTGCTTACTCTATTTTTGTTTTTTTATCTCCAGCGTTCAATTCATTATTATGCGAGCAGAAACTTTCAAATTAAAACCTAACAAGTGGTAACACTTCAAGGAATTCTCAACATTATGAAAGGAATACTTTCTAAACATTCGATTGAAAGTAATTTCCAAAAGACCTTCTAAATACTTTAAAGTGGAATAAGTTACAATGTATTCACTCCTCTTCTCTCTTGTACTTTCACAGCCCAAATATTAGTACGGACATTACAAGTATTTTCACCAACACAAACATAATTTTCCCAATTCGTCTACCATTTTCACCATGATGAGTTTGAACCTGACCTTGACTAGGATACCAATATGGAATCTCATAAGCATAGCCACCAAAATATTGCATCTGAGGGAATACAGAAGGTGGAACGTACGTCGTGATTCCTAGCCATGTTGTTTTCTTTTCACATTGTACCACAAGACAACTCATATGAATATCGAATTTACATAGTTGGCACCTATAACGCCATGAAGAATTGTTACATTCTCCTCTACAAACAGCACAGGTTCCTGGTTCGGACGAGCCTAGAAGCCTTAAAGGATGGGCCTGAATTTACAATTATCATCAAAATACTTGCAGAATTATACAACAGTTTGTAACTTGTAATCCCACATGATAGAGTTTGTGGACTGAAAGTATCCTAAATTAATTAGCCTTTTACGTTTAATTTAATTGGCTTAATTTAAACAAAGGAAGTAAATTTCTGAAAGTATATCTATGCATACAGGCTCCCTCTATTTAGATTCTTTTAGCTAAACACCTCTACTTGGTAAGACATATCCAAACATAATAATACCTCTAATTTTTGATTTATGCATAATGTGCTTATGTGACCTTAATATGACTGATTTTGTCAAAAGTGTATGTGTTAGAAAATTTGAACAGAAGAATATGACCTTAATACTATGCGTGGTTGACTCTATAAATTTATCCTGGAATAAACTTATACCATAAACCAAATATAATATAAATTTGGTGGCGTATTATCCACCATTCTAATTGTAAGAATCACTTCCCTTTCTCCCATTTTTCCTCTCTTCATATTAGATTGTTGGATGTTTTCCATCCATGAACTATACTCCCTCCGTTCCAAAATAAGTGATTTTTTTGCCTTTTTTCTGTGGTCCAAAATAAGTGATTTATCCAAATTTCGAGAATGAATTAATTATTTTTTTCCTACATTGCCCATGGAGTAAATAGTGTTGGAGTATGTGTTAGGAGTATTTATGTGAGATAATAAAGGTTAATATGATCAATTTCATTGCTAATTAATGCTAAAAGGTGAATTTCTTAATCTGTGTGAAACAGACAAAAAAATAATTTATTTTGGACCGGAGGAAGTATATAAATTCCATACTACACTTTCCTAATTAGACAGTTTAGGTTTCTAATAAGTTACCTGATGCAAGACATGGCGCAGAGTTTCAGGCAACTGAGTACATAGAGGATGGACATCGAATTCACAAAGCTCACACCTATAAAACAAGCCTTCAACAGAATCGCAGCAGACGTTGCAGATGCGGTCGAATTGGCGATTGCCTTGTGGCTTGCGGACGACGAGTTTGAGCGAATGGTAAGGATGCATAAAAGAAGAAAGATTCATTGGACATGTTCCACAGTATTCGTGCAGGTCAAATTCGCAGCCATGGCAACGATATCTTTTACCTATGCCTGGGATCTTGCAACCATCACATAGATATTCAGTGTTGGAATCATACTCATTTAATGAATGTTGTGGGTGTGTAAAATGTTGTATGGTGTTCTTTCGGAGAGGTGCCATTTCTTGAAACAACTCAGAAGTTAAGAATTTGGAGATAATGAGACCTCTAAAGGGCAAGATGACAATATTGGAAGACTTTATGTAGGCCTTTTGCTCGAGAGAACAAAGTCAACCAGATCATTACTTAACTACTTCATCTGTAACCTGCAGGCTGCTTCCTTATACTACGTCAGCAACTTTAATGTTGTAAAATACAAGTGTTAGACTGACGTTTTCGTGAAACGATAATATCAATACGAGTCTTTGTGCGCACCCAACAATCTTTTCCTCTATCAATATGAGACTTTGTACGCACCCAATAATTCCCCCTCTAATTAAGTTCCATATGAGACCCGCTACCACGATCCACTGGTCTGTCCTTCGAACCAGTTTCACGTGGCTCATTACCACAATCCATGAGTCAGTTTACGAGATTAACTGTGTGTCACTCACATTATTAGAATATTATGGCAATCAAAATCTATAAATAGCATCTTCTTGTGAGCGCACCATTACTTTGTCATCTTCATACTCGTCCCGCCGAACTTGAGCTCTCATACAGTGTTGGACTTAAAAGATCAAAAGATACTCTTAACATGATATGTATTATCGGCTTTGGTTCAAGTCCGCACGGTTTTTCCTAAAGGGTCTCACACCAATAAGAAAGACTCTCAATTTTTTTAACTACCAATATAAAACTTTGTTCGTATCGACATCAAGTAAGCTTTAAAGTGGACAGGTTAAAGTCAAACCGTGATGACTTTAAAGTAAATGGTATAATATTCATTACATATCTATTATCGTAGGAAAAAGTTATTATTTTATAAATTTTCCGTGTAATCTTATCTAACTACATGAACCTTGATGCTTCATAGTAATTTAAAAGAATTGAAAGGCGGGGACGGTTTGATCTCTCGTTGTTTGTACAATTAGTGGTAGTTTATAAGCAAGTACTGCTGAATATTTTAACAAGGGGACAATTTCTTTAAGGTGACAGGGACTCGTGATAACATTTACTGGGAGCTGTTGATAATTGAAATAATAGGAGTTATTACCAGTTGCAACTACATTTTTGGCTAGCATATCTGTCACTTGATTGGTTTCCTTGTAGCAATGAGATATGTTGATGTAACGACCGAGTCGGTCGTTTTGAGAGTAATATCCCCGATCTCCTGTTTACTATTTTCCCCGTATCTTTTTCTGCTTATGTGACTTGTTGGCAAGTTTTGTTCGTGGTTTCAGAGTGATTTGGGACACTTAGTCCCTAAAATGGAAGCTTAAATTATAGGATTTTGACCGTAGTTGGAACTGTGTGAAGACGAATCCGGAATGGAGTTTTGTCGGTTCCGTTAGGCCGTTGGTCGATTTGGGACTTAGGAGTGTGTTCGGATTGTGTTTTGGAGGTCCGTAGCTGAATTAGGCTTGAAATGGCGAAAATTAAATTTTTGGAAAGTTTCACCAGTAGTGGACCTTTTGATATCGGGGTCAGATTCGATTCCAGAAGTTGGAGTATGTCCTTAATGTCAATTATGACTTGTGTGCAAAATTTGAGGTCGATCGGACGTGGTCTGATAGGTTTCGACATCAGTTGTAGAAGTTTGAGATTTCAAAGTTCATTAAGTTTGAATTGGAGGGTGATTCGTGTTTTTAGCAATGTTGGATGTATTTTGAGGGCTCGACTAAGTTCATATGGTATTATAGGACTTGTTGGTATATTTGGTTGAGGTCCCGAGGGCCTCGGGTGTGTTTCGGATGCTTAACGGATCGAAAATTAGACTTGTGTTAAAGCTGAAGTTTATGAACTTCTTGTGTCATCACACCTGCGGTGGAGTTGGTAGCAGGTGCGGTCACACATGTGCGAATCAAGGAGCGCAGAAGCGGAATTGGGAGGTTTGGTCAGGGGTCGCAGGTGCGAGAAAAATGTCGTATTTGTGATGCCCGCAGATGAGCTAGTGGATTCGCAGGCGCGGAGGAAGACCGCAAAAGCGGACCATTGTCTGAAGGTGCGGCCACCTGATCGCAGAAGCGGTCCCAGTTACCTTAAGTCATTTCTACACCTGCAATGGAATTTCGTAGGTGCGGCGTCGCAGGTGCGACTGGAGGCCCGCATATGCGAAATCGCTGGGCAGAAAAGGGCCAAGTTCGAGGGTTTTTTCCTATTTTCAATTTTGGGACTTTGAGAGCTTAGATTAAGGTGATAATTCAAGGATTTTTCAGAGAGAACTTTGGGGAAATGAATCTTAACTCACTTATGGTTATATTCTATTAATCTATAGTTGATTTCATCCTTTAATTAAGGAATTTGGGTGAGAAATTTGGGAAAACGGTTGGAAGTTCTTCAACTATGTTTTTGAGTTTTGATTGGGATTTAGATATTGGATTTGGATGATTTTGTATGAGGGAACTATGAGTGAATGTGCATTCATATTTTGTCGCTTTTACCCGATTCCGAGACGTAGGCCCGGGGAGGTTTTTCAGGGTGATGTTCGAATTTGTTGTAAAAATATTGATTTCAGTAATTAGCTTAGTCTTTTATAGTTGTATTTATGATATGTAATTGCGTTTGGCTAGATTTGGGTCATTTGGAGTCGGATAATCGAGGAAAAAGCATTCATACGGATTGATTTGAGCTTGGTTCGAGGTAACTGACTTGCCTAACTTTTTGTGGGGGAAAATCCCCTTAGGATTTGGTATAGTTGTGATATGTGAGCACCGTGTACGTGTGTCACCACCCAAAATCTAATCATGGTCGTGATGACGCTTATCGTGTTAAAAGGCAAGCCTATTTCCTAAAATATTACTACCATATTGATTATAAGAATTTAATAAAATATTTCCAACATTTAAATATAATATTGAAAATACGAAAACGGGCCCCAAACATCGGAGTGTCACTAAGTCCTGAGTGTCTAAACTATGAACTAAGATATCTAATGTTGTCTAACTGTCAATGCAGTCCAAAGAAGAAATAATAGGAGTAAGAAGGTCCTGCGGACGCTAGCAACTACCCTGCTGTCTCCAAATATAGTCGGCCTGAACTCAACGATCGCCGCGCTCTAACTTACCTAGATTTGCACATAAAGTGCAGGGTGTAGTATGAGTATAACCGACTCAGTAGTAACAGAAATAACTAAGGAACTGAGTAGTAGTGACGAGCTAAGAAAAACAATGAAAATATTTCCTTTCACAATTAAAATATAAACATGAATAAAAAGGTAAACTCTATAAATTCAATAAATGCTACGAAAAAATTAACAGGTGAAAATGCAACAACAACAAAAGTAAATGCAACCTCACAACAATGTCACTCCATCACTCAGCACTCGGCACTCAACACTCAATACACTCAAGAATCAATAGGTACATGTGCACACTGGGGGTGTGTACAGACTCCGGAGGGGCTCCCAAAGCCCAAGCGCTAAATACGGCAACTCACGTGCTGCACAGACAACTCACGTGCCATAATATCAATACCTGGATCCGCACGGTCAACTCACGTTCTACGCGGACAACTCACGCGCTATGGTATCAATACTTGGATCTGCACGGTCAACTCATGTGCTACGCGGACAACTCACACACTGTGGTATCAATACCATATCAAATATCTCACAACAGACCCTCGGCCTCACTCAGTCCTATACCTCTCTAGCCTCACCATTTCCAACAAACAAGGGGACACAACCCACATCAAGTATCACATTACATCCGCAAAATAATAGAGAATGAGGTAACCATGTACAATAATTTCTATGACTGAGTGTAGATAATGTGAGCATGAATAAAGCCTAAGCATGATCTCTAACATGAAGGCAGACAAGTTCAACAAGAAATAAATACATAAACACATATAATGGCTATTAGGCCTCACAGCCTCACGGGATGGACCAAGTCTCAATCCCTCGTGGTGTACACCCACACGCCCGCCACCTAGCGTGTGTATCACCTCCAAACAATCACATGATATCAAATCTCCGGGTTTATACCCTCAAAGCCAGAGTTAAAACTGTTACTTACCTCAACAACGTAAAATCCTACTTCGGGATGCTCGTCTCTGGACTCGGTCTCCAAGAGCTCCGAATCTAACCAAAATCAGAATACTACTATCAACATAGGCTAAAGAATAGAATTCCACAATAAAAACTACATAAATAAACCAAAAATCCAAAATCGGCCAAAACTCGGCCCCAGGCCCACGTCTTGAAACTCGTCAAAAATGAAATTAGAATCCTCGTCCTCTCCCGAATCTAACCATATAAAATTCGTCGAAATCGGACTCCGTTTGGTCCCTCAAATCCTAACCTCAAACTCTCCGAAACTCAAGTCCTAACCCCCTCAATTTCACTTTGAAATCATCAATCACATCTCAAAAACGAAGATGGATTCATGAATATAACCAAAATTGATTAGAGAACACTTACCCCAATCCATATGGTGAAAATCGCCTCCAAAATCGCCCAAATCCAAGCTCCCCAACTCAAAATATGACCGAATGAACAAACCCTTATTTTATATATTTTTCTGCCAGCTATTCTGCCTTGTTTCTCATACCAAACGATCTCGAAACTCGCTTTTACGCCTCCAACGAATTCCTTGTGGAATTCTAGTCAAGTTAGGCTTTTGAATCACTCAATTTGACCTTATAATGAATAAGATATATTGGTTTCAATAATTGCAAATAATGCAGATTTTTAATTACGAATTCAGTTGCAAATTCGTAATTGATCTAAAAAATCTAGCAACCCAATTTTTAGTAAAATGATCATAAATTCCTCATACGAAGTCCAAATTTGTCGATTCCTTTTGCTATCGCCCTGTAATTACGATACAGATCTAATGCTTCAATCAAACTAGAAATCAGAGCTCATTTGCGTAATGTGCTACCATTTATGCTTGAAGAAACGACGTCGAAACATAAGAAAAATGAGCGCAACGCAACCCATGTTGATACCCAATTTTCCCCCAAAATATTTTAAAATTGCATATATACCTCCAAAATCATGCATTAATAACAATTGGTATTTTTCCATAATTTTTCTATAGTCTACATAAAAGTTAATTTCTGGTCAACTCTTTCAACTTAAGCTTCCAACTTTGGGACTAAAATGTCCCATTTCACTGTAACTCACCCAAACCAAGCACCTTGACAAGCCCACAATATAACATAGAGGAGGCAATAATAGGAAAACAGGGTAAAAATACTCAAAACGGCCGGCCGGGTCATTACATTCTCCCCTTCTTAAAACAAACATCCGTCCTCGAACGATTATAGAGACATACCTAAAGTGATGAAAAGATGAGGATAATGGCTAGATACATATCATGTTTGGTCTCCCAAGTCGCCTCCTCGATTCGTTAACCCCTCCACTGAACCTTTACTAAAGCAATGCTCTTTGACCTCAACTTTCGGACCTGCCTGTCCAAGATGGCCACCGGCTCCTCAACATAAGACAAATCCTTGTCCAATTAGACCAGGCTGAAATCTAACACAAGGGGCGGATCGCCGTGATACTTCCGGAGCATAGAAAAATAGAATACCGGATGAATTTCAACTAGACTAGGTGGAAATGCAAGCTTGTTGGCCGCCTCACCAATCCTCTCAAAAATCTCAAAAGGTCCGACATACCTAGGGATCGACTTTCCCTTCTTCCCGAACCTCATAACACTTTTCATGGGCAAAACTCAGAGCAAGACCCGCTCTCCAACCATGAATGCAACATCACTAATCTTCTTATATGCATAACTCTTCTATCTAGATTGGGTTGTGCAAAACCCATCTTGGATCAACTTGACCTTCTCTAAGGAATCTCGAAAACAATCTGTGTGTAATAACTTAGCCTCTCCCGGCTTAAACCAACCGGCTGGGGAACGACACCGTCTCCCACATAGGGTCTCGTTGATACCCTATAGGAAAACTCCGCAAGCAACAAGAACTGATCCCTGTTGATACCCAAATATTCCCTATGTTATTTTCAAAAAAATGCATATACATCTTCAAAACAATGCATGAGCATCAATTAATATCTTTCCATAATTTTTGCATTTTTAAAGGAATTTTTATTAATTTATCCTAGTATTTTATTATATAAATAATTACTAATTGCATCACAAATGGTTCTATGATAATTTTTATTTCTTAAATTTATCACTCATATTTATACGAAGCTTTAATTATTTCATGAATAGCCATATTCACATTTCAGGGTTATAATTGCAATAACTTTATAATAATAGCCCACAAGTGCATAATTACCTTATTTCACAAGAAAATGACATTTTGTTTTTTTAATAATATTAAGTAATTATTCTAAATCATTGTTATGCATAAATATCAATTTTTATCATTTATTGGCTATTTTTACGATTTGTTTAACAAATTAATTGGATATTTAACCAATGGCCTCTTTTAATTTAATTTCATTTTTCGGACCTGACCCAAATTATTACCTTTAGTCCAATTAAAATACCCATAACCCAATTTCCTATCTAACCCGCCTAACCCCAGATCAAATCCTGGCCGTTTATCTCTGAGATCAACAGTCCAGGATGTGATTACCATTTTTAATTACTCCTAACACCCTAACCCTAATCATTTCCAAACCCCCGCTGCCCCTATTTCCCTTCCCTCCTCCAATCTCTCTCAAACTCTCCCCTAACCCTAGCCGCCATCATAGGAAACCCTTCAATCTATGGGGTTTCCTTTTAATTTTAGGCCCCAAGCGACCTCCTATCTTCATTGGTTGTTTAATTTTGTTGTTGTTTAAAGGAATCTCGAAGAGATTCAACTCAGACTTGGTCCAAAACCTTTCATTTTTCTCGATGAACCTGCATGGGTTCATCTCCGTGTTTGTGAGTACTACTATCTTCATGTTTATGGCTTAAATCTATGGTTCCAAACCAAATTTTCTTCTCACCTCTGTCATTTTTAAAATCCTAGTCTCTTGCTACTCGAGTTTGTTCAGACCTTTGTAGATCTGAGACGATTTTAAGTGTGTCTAATATTTCTCTTTAAAAAACTTCTGTTTTTCTTATTATTAACCGATTTTAGTTTTTCTCTAAAACTAGGGTTTCGTCTCTTTGAGTTTCTGCAAAAAGTGTTAAATTTTTTAAGTGATTAACTCTGGTTTTCTTTACTTTTCTTACTAATTTTCATGTCTATGTTCTAATCCCTAGGGTGTCTAATTACTTCACTATTTGTTCAGGTTTTTTCCTGTTATTCATTGTCCTGTCAATTAGCAGGGATTGACTGATTTTATTCGCATGATTAGGGTTCGAAATTATTTTTTCTACTGAGATTGTGTGATTTTTACCTATTTTCTTATTTGTGACTCATAATTGGTACTACTTGCCTTAATTAGATTACTATCTTAATTTATGGGATTTGATTGCTTTAACCGACCCCTAAATGGTCTTTGATTGATTAGTTTACCCTATTAAACCTCTAACCGGGTTGTTAATTGATTTTCCCTAATTTAAGGGATGTTTTTCATATTCTGTTGAATTATTTAATTGGGTTTAGCCCTAATTAACTGGTTAATTTTATTTGTATACCTTATTTGTGAACTCTTAATTATTCTTTGCCTTATTTGTTTTACTGTGCTAAGTGCTATATAATCTCCATTTTTGATTTTGAAAACATAGGAACACACATAGAAAGGCACAGAAACACACACAAAAACTCTTACTCTTACCCACACACTCTCAATTGTAGTTCTTTCTATTAATTCTATTTGCTGCTCTGTCTAGCCGGCTGAAAGCCAAGGCTAGACTCTTGGATCCTATTTGACTTCATTTCCTGTTTTCTATCTTTTAACGGGTATGCCTCCATTTCTGTTATCATGATCTCTTCTATGTGCTATGTATTTCAATATGCTTCTGCTATGATATTTGTCTCTTAGCCATCTCCTTCCTTTGATTTAAATTAGCCTATTTCGAATATATCCTGTTTATGACATTCTTCACGTCTAATTTTTAACTAGTATGCCTTAGTCTTTGTTACCTCTTTGTTTCACATGGCTGTGCGCTTAGTGCTTCAAATTCCAACATACCTCTGTTTGTCCTATGTTTATGTTTATCACCCTCTTACTAGCATCCCTAAACTCCTGTTGACCTGTCTTGTGCTGTGTGTTAGTAAAGTTAGTCTACCTTATCATGTCTCTGTTTAGCCTATGATACTTGTTTACTTATTTCTGAAAATATACTAACCCACCCCGTTTTGTATGACTGTCTGATTAGTAACTTAATTTCAGCATGTTGTTCTCTAATTAATACATGTATTTATGCTCACCTAGTAATAGTTAATGAACTAAGTCAATTACAACCATGTGAAACCTTGTTTGACTTAATTGCAACTCTATTCTGTCTATGATTCCAGTGTTCATGGTGATTGTTTAACTACTGGAATTCATGTCTGAACTCAATATGCAAATGTGGTTCTGTTTGTAGTTTTGTAATCTTGTAATCTGTTTCTATTCACTTCTAAAATCCAAACTGTTTTATTTCTAAAACTATCTCCTATCTGTATATACTATTTTCTACTCCTACTCTTAGATATCTAGGGTCCTTCCCCCCTCCCCAGTGTGAGCACTACCTAGGAGTCCATGAGACTCCTCCGAACTCTGACACAATTGGGGCTGACCTTCCAAACTTGTTTACAAAAACTATTTCTTTGAAAAGGTTCTGGTGTGAGAATTGCCCAGGGTCCCTGAGGCCCTTGGGAACTTTGACACACTAGAAGCCCATTTGATGTATTATGAACTACTGGTGTACTCCATATTTGATTGAAGGCCTTGTTTCCAGGTTGACTTTGGGTCTGCCAAGGCTCCCTATAGTATAGTGATTTTATCATGTAATTCATTCATATTTTGGTATGTAATATTGTAATAATCCTTGTAAAAACAGATATGGGGTTATAAGTAAACGTTGGGGAGGGATTTTTATATATCTTTTATCATATTCGAATAGAAATCATGCTTATAGGATGTTGCAATGATTCCTTATGTGCATTAGAAACCATGCCTATAGGGTTATCTCATTATCCTGAGTTTTCACATTGTGCCTCCTAGAAATCCTGCTTCTAGGTCGTTATCAATTCTGCATCAATAATCATGTCTTCAAAATCTCCGTATGTGCATTAGAAATCATGTTTCTAGGATCTTCCTTGTTGAACTTTCTTGGCAACTGATTAACGCCTTTACCCGCCTAGAAATCACGCCTATAGGAAATAATTGTAAAAACAATTTCAACACATAGATATCATGCCTACAGGGAAAGTGTAAAAAATCAATTTTTGTGTTTAAATATCATGTCTATAGGAAGTAATGCTTGTAATCAGTTTCAACACATAGATAACATGTCTATAGGATCTAAAAGATTAAATCTTCCTGTTAAATATTCAATCACTGGCTTAATATGGTCTGATTAACGTTTAGGTACCATGTCTATAGGATTCGGCCCGGTCATCACCTAGGCAAGCCTGTAGGATAATTAAAATCCTGGGTTTAAAACTATGATTTCTTGATGCTTGAAACGTACCCAGATTCATTAAATAACATAATCAGTAGGCAAACTGATGGGTACTCACTGCCCCGGCTTAATAAAAATGTTATGTATTCTGTTTATGCTCATTCAGATATCCCGCCTATAGGATCCTAAAATCATTAAAAAAAATTATCTAAATAACGTGCATATGTTTGTTTATTCGTGGAGGTAAATATGAGCCCCCCTTAATTGCTCCTTATGTGACAGTCCTACTTGATTTTTGTTTGGCGCTTAGATTTTCCCCTTTTAAGAAAAATAGGTGAGTCTAGAACCACCTTATAAACACCTCTAGGGCCATAGGTAAGGGACGGGTAGTGCACGCATAAGGTACGTACTTGATGCTATTAGAACGCTTAAGCAATAATTAGTATAAAGGAGGGTAATTGGGTAGTAAAGGAGATGATGACGTGTGCGCTAATGCTACGCGTATCACCTAAATTTGGGGAAGGTTACCTAGTATTGCATAGAAGTGATACTATAGGCTAATAAACTTAGGACCCCTTTAATTCCCGTTTTAAAGTAATCTCTATTTGTTTAAACTGGTTTGTTTCCTTTAAAGGCTAATTCGCTTAATTGAGTTTGGCCAGGATCCACCGTTGTGGACCTCGAGGGGTGCCTAACAACTTCCCCTCTTGGTAATTTCGAGCCCTTTCCCAATCTCTGGTGATGTAAACCGGTTTATGAGTTATTTGCTTTAGGTGCCCTAACGCACCTTAATCCGTTAGGTGTCGACTCTTCAAATCCCATACCCCATCCCAAAAGGAAGGGAGTTGTCCCAAATATCGAAACCCGGAATCCGTGAGGAAAAAAGGGGAGCGAGAATCCCAAGAACCCCCAAACTCCATAACACATGCATGAAGCATATCCTCCAAATTCTGAATGGTGCGCTCAGATTGTCCGTCCGTCTGGGGTGGAATGTTGTACTCAACTAAACCCATGTGCCTAACTCATAGTGTACGGGTCTCTAGAATCGCGATGTAAACTACGTACCCTAGTCAGAGATGATGGACACTGGCACATCATGATGTCGGACAATCTTGCAGATGTAGACCTGAGCCAGATGCTCTGAAGAATAGGTATCACCACCAGGATGAAATGAGCCGACTTGGTCAACCTATCCACAATCACCCATACTGAATCAAATTTCTTCTAAGTCTGTGGGAGCCCAAAAACAAAATCCATGGTAACTCGCTCATATTTCCACTCAGGAATATCAAGTCTCTAAAGCAACCCACCTAGCCTCTGGTGCGCATACGCCACCTGCTGACAATTTAGGCACCAAGCAACATACTCCACCATGTCTTTAATTTCTTCATTATCCTCCACCAATTGTGTTGCCTCATATCTTGATACATCTTAGCAGCACCCGGATAATGGAATACCGCGAACTGTGGGCATCATGAAGAATCAACTCACGTTACCCGTCCACATTAGGCACACATAATAGGCCCTACATCTGCAAGCACCATCATCTCTTATAGACACCTCATTTGAATCTCCATGCTAAATTGTATCCTTGTGAACAAGAAAATAGGGTTAATTATACTGAAACTCTCTGATGCGATCATATAAAGCAGATCGATAAACCACATAATCCAGAACACGACTTGTCTATGAAAAATCTAACAAGATGGTTGTCCAAGTCCTAAACATATAACGCTAATGGCCTCTCAGCTATCGATAGATATGTTGAACTACCCAAACTCTCCTCCTTTCTACTCAAGGCATCGACCACCACATTGGCCTTCTTAGGATGATATAGTATAGTGATATAATAGTCCTTAAGAACCTCTAACCATATCATATGCCGCAAGTTAAGGTCCTTCTGCTTCAACAGATGTTGTAGACTCCAGTGGTCGGTATAGACCTCATAAGGGACACCGTACAAATAGTGACACCAAATCTTCAAGGCATGAACAATGGTTGCTAATTCCAAGTCGGGGACATGATAATTTTTCTCATGAACCTTCAGGACGCATAGGAAATCACCCTACCATCTCGCATGAACACCATGCCAAGGACAACACGTGGCGCATTGAAGTACATAGTGTAAGACCCCAAACTTGTAGGCAACACCAATACTGGGATTGTAGTCAAAGAAGTCTTAAGCTTTTTAAAGCTCTCCTCGCACTCCTCAGTCTAACTGAACGGATCAGCCTTCTGGTCAATCTTGTCATATGTGCAACTATAGATGAGAAACCCTCATAGAAATGATGGTAATACCCCGCCAAACCAAGACAACTCTGGATCTTAGTAGCTGAAGACGGTCTAGGCCAACTCTGCACTTCTTTGACTTTCTTCGGATCTAGCTTGATCCCCATACTCGACACCACACCTAAAAACACCATCGAATCAAGCCAAAATTCACACTTCGGGAATTTTGCATACAACTTCTTTTCTCTCAAGGTCTGGAGCACAATCCTCAAATGTTGTTTATGATCCTCCGGTTGCGGGAGTACACCAAGATGTCGTCAATAAACACAATGATGACTGAATCAATGTTGTTGGGGTGTTGATCAACCCAAATGACATTACAAGGAACTCGTAGTGACCGTACCAAGTCTTGAAAGGAGTCTTCGGAATATCCAAAACCTGGATCTTTACCTGATGATAATCTGACTGTAAGTCAATCTTTGAGAACACTCTGGCACCCTATAACTGATCAAATAGGTCATCAATATGTGGCAATGTATATATATTATTCACTGTAACCTTGTTCAACTACTGATAGTCAATACACATGCATATAGAGTCATTATTTTTCTTCACAAACAGAACCGGAGCACCCCAAGGTGACATACTAGGCCGAATGAAACCCTTGCCAAGAAACTCTCGCAACTGCCCATTTAACTCATTCAACTCCGTTTGGGTCATATAATATGGTGGAATAAAAATGGGCTAAGTTCCCGGCAACAAGTCAATGCCAAAGTGGATATTCCTATCAGGAAGCATGCCAAGAAGATCTACCAGAAATACCTTTGGATAGTCTCTCACTACCAAAACTGACTCAATGGTAGGAGTGTTGTAACGAACCGGTCGGTCGTTACGTAGAACCTGCATTATAATTACTATTATTGACTTGTCATAGGTTTTTTATACTATTATTGACGTGTTATAGTTGGTAGTCTTGAAATCGGAATGGTTGTAGTGAGAGTTTAGTCACTTCGTCTTTAAAAATGGCCTTATAGTTGGAAAAGTCAACTGAGAGTTGACTTATTGGTAAACGACCTCGGAATGCGTATTTTATGGCTCGAATAGCTTCGTTAGGTGATTTAGGACTTAGAAGTGTGTTCAGAATATTTTTGTGATTTCCGGTGTAGAATTAGGCTTGAATTGGCGAAAGTTAGTTTTTGGCGATTTCCGATCGGCAGTGGAAAATAAGCTATCGGGGTCGGAATGAAATTTCGACAGTTGTAACAGGTTCGTAATTTCATTTTGGATATGTCTGCAAAATTTCGGGCCAATCAGATTTGTTTTGGATAGTTTCGGCATCGTTGATGGATTTTAGAAATTTCAAAGTTCTTAGGCTTCAATCCGATGTGATTTTGGTGTTTTGAGGATACATTTAATGTTTTTAGAGTGCAACTAAGTTTGAATGATCATATGGGATTTGTTGGTATGTTTGGTTGGGGTCCCGAGGACGGTTAACGAAAAGTTTAGAGTTGGAAATTGCAGCAAAAAGCTGCTGGTGTGAAATCACAGTGATTTCCGCACCTGCAGAAGATTGACTGAGGGTGCGGGCCCGCAGAAGCGGACAGGGGTCCGAAGGTGCGGATTTTTGGCTGGATAAGGGAAGTCGCAGATGTGGAGTGAGGATCGCACCTGCGAAGTCGCAGGTGCGGAAGTTAGCCCGTTTAATGAAAGTCGCAGGTGCGGAAGTTAGCCCGTTTAATGAAAGTCGCAGAAAGTATTAAAACCTGCCTTCGCGAATTTTAACCCTTTTTCCACTATTGTTGTACGGGTTCCGAGGTTTTTCTTGAAGAGGGAAACGTTGGTGCATCATTGAGGTAAGCGTTTTGGACTTAATAACTCGATTATAGGTGATTTAAGATCTTAATATCAGTGTAAATTCATGAAAATCAGTAGAAAAAAGGGGAGTTAGGGCTTGATATTATGAGACCTTTAGGGGTCGATTCAAGGGGTCAAACAACTCCGATTTTAGAGTTCTTTATATGTACGAACTCGTGAGATGATGAAGAACATTTTGGTAAAAAACTTTCTGAGTTCCAGGATGCGGGCCTGGGGTTCGGGTTTTGGTTAATTTCATGTTTTATGCTAAAATTGATATTTTTCAATTGGAATTCATTCCTTAAGAATATTTTGATGATAATGGTGTGATATTTATAGATTTGGAGCGCTCGGAGGTTGATAAGAGAGGAAAGCGTATTGCGGAATAGTTTACGGGCTAGTTTGAGGTAAGTAATGTCTTTAAATCCTATCTTGAGGGTATGAAACCCCAGACTCTGCACCCTTTCACGGGTTTTGGAATGCAAAGGTTGGAACTGTGGAAATATATTCCCTATTTAGGCAACTATTGAGTTGCAAAATCAATTTTTAAGCCTATCCTTAATAGTATTGACATATATTTTATATGTATTGGGCTGTAAGCCATGTTTGGGGCCAAGTGCTGATTTGTTTACCCCTTGGGGGGCTGTGTTTACTATATTCCTCACTGATATGTTAAGATTTTCACTCAGTCTTTTCTTGATAAATTGTCTTGACACTCAGATTATTTGATACTATTTATTGATAATGAAACACTATTTTTGGGTCGAGAACCCGGTATATTTATGGCTTGAAGGGCATGTTTAGAGTGTCTGACTGAGTGAGGCTGAGGGCCAGTATTATGAGGAGGATATGATATGAGTGAGGCTGCGGGCCTATATTGTGTGTGATTTATGCCATGTTGTGGCTTGTTATAGCGCTTGGGCTGTAGGAGCCCCTCCGGAGTTTGTACACACCCCTAGTGAGCGCAGGTACCTAATGAGTGATGTTGCCCGCGGGGCTGATACTGAGTGAATGTGAGGTTTCCTGATGGGCTATTATTGAGTGACTGTGAGGTTTCCTGATGGGCTAATATTGAGTGACTGTGAGGTTTCCTGATGGGCTAATATGGAGTGACTGTGAGGTTGCCTGATGTGCCGATACTGAGATTGTTATGAGAAATGATTTTTTGCCCGAGGGGCAGATTTATGATAAATTGTACTGAGTTTTTGACTATGATTCACTTCGTTTTTCAAACTGTTTTTACTGAGCTACATTTATATTATACTTGTTTCAAAAGATTTTTGGAAATTGGTTTTCGAACTTATGTATTTGATGAATACTTTATGGTGACTTGGTGTTTTACTGTTTTTGTGAATTGGTCTATCTGTGATGTGTGTTTCGTATTTCTCAAACCGTGATTTATTTTCATTACTACTGAGTTGGCGTACTCATCATTACTCACTGTAGATCTGTGCACAGATTCAGGTACCAATTCGGAGCAGTAGCTGTCTTGTTCGTTAGTAGCAGCTTTACGGGATTTCACAGTAGCTATACAGCGTCCACAACTTCTCCATTTCCCTTTCTTATTTAGTTTTAGCATTTCATTCCTAGACTTTACTTAAGACATTAGCAGAGTTAGTTTTATTTCGTAGATGCTCGAGACCATGTTGACTCCAGTCTTGGGAGGTTTTGTTTAGAGTTGTTTAGACTATTATTAGGTCGCTAAGACTTAAAGAATTTATTTTATGATATGTTGTTGTTTATTATCGAATTGTGAATTATTATAATCGAACGAATGTGTAGTTATGATGGTTGGCTAGCCTAGTTCCATGATAGGCGCCATCACGACCTGTTAGGATTTGGGGTCGTGACAAGTGTCAACTCTGACATCTCTCACAAAGGCTAGATATGCATCACACCCTTTCCCAACAATCCGATGTGCTTTAAGAAAGGACACAACTTTGCTAAGAACATAATCCAAAGTACCCTTCCACTCCAACCGCGGAAAACCTGGCATAACCAATGTCACTGTCTTGGTGTGACAATCTTGAATAGCAAGATAGGGTGACAACCAGTCCATGCCCAAGATAACATCAAAGTCTACCATACGGATCAACAATAGATCAACTCTGGTCTCAAAACTACCGATGACAACTAAACACGACCGATACACACAATTAACTACAATAGAATCTCCCACGGGAATGTGCACATAAACATGAGAACTCAAAAAATATGAGATATACCGAAACATGGAGCATAGCACGATGATACATATGAATAAGTGGATCCCAGATCAAATAAGATTGATGCATCTCTATGGAAAACCAGAACCATACCTGTAATGACTACATATGATTCCACCACCTCCGTACTACATGGAATAGAATAACATTTGGTCTGGCCTCCCCCTCTAGAAAACCCCTACCTGCTTGACCTCCACCCCTAGCTGGTTGTGCAAGTGGAGCGGCAACTGGTGTGGTAACCACGTCCTGAAAAGTCTAGGGACCCTGTGAAATACATGGAGCCTGAGTAGTCTGTGGAGGTGCAACCCTCCTGAGTCTGGGGAAGTCCCTCACCATATGACGAGTATCACCACACTCAAAACAAGCTCTCAGAGAACATGACTGCTAGAACCGGCTCGGTCCTGGACGAATGGACTGACCGCTGAAAGAACCCCGTACAGGAGGTGAACTAGAAAGTGGTGGTGCATAATAGGAAACCTAGAAACTAGGAGTAGTCGGAGTACCACGACGAGAAGACAGAAGGGCTGAATGAACATGACGGATCACATAGCCTCTACCATGACGAGATGCAACTACGGCGCGAGTGCTAATATATCCGCCAGAATCTTGAGGCCTCTTGGCCTCCCTGTCATCCCTCTCCTGAACCCATATAGCCTCAATATTTGTGCGATCTCCACCATCTGCTAATATGGGGTATCTGTCTCTAACTCTCGAGTCATGCTGATTCTAATACAATAGTTGAGCCCCTCGATAATCGACCGACTCTCTCTTTGACTGTGGAAACCAAGACATGTGCATGTCTCGACAACTCACTAAATCAAACAGCATACTCAGACATGTTCATAGCACCCTGACGCAATTGCTCAAACTTCACGCGCAATGAATCTAAAAAACTTAGGGAACAAACTCTCTCAAGAACATCTCTGAAAACTAAGACCATGTGAGTAAAGCTGCATCGACTCGGCTACCCTTCTTATAAGCCCTCCACCACTGGTACACTAGTCCCGACAGGTGAAAGTAGTGAAAGAAACCCCACTAGTCTCCACAATACCCATGGTACGGAAGATACGGTGGCACTTCTCCAGAAAACCTTGTGCATCCTCTATAGCTACGACATTGAAAGTTGGAGGGTGGTGCTTCTTGTACCTACGAAGTCTAAGCTCCTCCTCCCCAGCTGATGTTGCCTTAACCTCGGGCTGAACTTGGACAACCGGCTGCATTGGTAGAACCTATAGGACCTGGTCAACATGGACTTGCTGCTCCGAGGTACGGACCGAAGGAGTTTGAGCCCTCCCCCCCTCCCCCTAGCATAAGATGTGGATGGTGCAAATGGAATCAACCCTCCATGAGCTAGAGTGCCAAACATGCTCAAGAACTGTGCGAGGGTCTCCTGAAGTGCAGCTGGAGCTACTGGTGACTCCTCTCTCGCTACTCGGACAGGTGCTCTGGCTGCACCACGTTCCCCTCATCGGCCTATGGCCTGACCCCGGCCTATCAAAGCTCTAGTAGTGTCACGACCCAGAAAAATCACAAGTCGTGATGGAACCTAACTTGACCCGCTAGAAACGCCAACTAACCAACAATACAAGTCAAATGAAGTTATAGGAAAATAGAGAAGGAATAGCTGAGCTTTTACACATTAACCCAAGAACTAGTAGTACGAATCATGAGCTTCTAAGACTTAGGATTTACAAAACTAATACAAATAATTAGACGATCTGTTTGAAAACTACATAAACAGATTATCAAAGTCTAAAACTACCATGGGCAAGTGGCATCTTTTACCCGGAATACACGAACATCTTTAGGGTTAGCTCCCGACATCACCAGTAGCTCTACTCTAAAAATCTACACGCAATATGTAGAAGTGCAGTATCAGTACAACTGACCCCATATACTGGTAAGTATCTTGACTAACCTCGTCGAGGTAGTGACGAGGCTTTTTTGTTAAAAGATGCTTGTTGATAAATATTGTAAAGTAAACTAACAATTGAACTATACTGTAGTGTAATGGAATAGAGCACAAATGAATGTACAATGCAACAACCGAGTACTAAAAGAGATCACAAATCATCAGTTTCCACTATCTTGACCAAACTTTACTTGGAATGAAAACCCATGAACCACAATAATAACCTCAAAACTTTCATAATACGAGAGAAATACTCAAGATATCAGATCCAACAACAGGGCAACACCCGTCGTGCATTTGTCTCATCCCCACCATATATGTGTAAAACAGTACCAACCAAATGGCAAAAATAGTGATAACAGAAATAACAAGAAAGGAAGTACGCAAGTAGTAATAATGAACGAGATGTACATAAGGACGTCAGTAACAGACTAAGCAAAAAACATACAGGTAATGAAAACAATTAGGAAAAGGATTATAACTTCAACTAACTATCATGGTAGGGACATGAAGATATATATAATAAATAAAACAGGGGGTACATGATCTTTATAATTTAACAAGTAGAGACATAAATGACTAACATGGAAGAAGACCTGGACCTAAGTGCAACAAAACAGATATGACATGGTTGCAATCAGTACGGCAAGAAGTAGGCATGATATTTACAAGTTAAGCAGGTAGAAGGAATAGGCAACACACCAACAATTGAGATAGAGAATAAAGACAGAACAATGACGACAAGTCACATAAGAACCATAAGTATGACAGTAACAAATCAAGGTAAGACATGAAGATATCTGCAAGAAAAGGATATCACAACATAATGCATGTCCCTCGTCCTCACTTGCATGGAAACACCCTTCTTTCCATGAATTCGCAATAACACAAAAGCATGATAACATAAATGCAATGTCATGACGTCACCCTTCGTGTTTTTACTCACAAATGATATGGCACGGTATCACCCTTCGTGCTTTTACTTTCAGATAATATGGCACGACATCACCCTTCGTGCTTTACACTCTTCCTTACATGATAGTGTATAAACAATGGCACGACATCACCCTTGGTGCTTTACACTCTTCCTTGCTAGGCGTATGTATATCAATGAAAAACAAGGTAGGAAGCGTAATAACATTAAGGAGAGTGTTTAAATGAATATTCCAAATGAATTCCAATCATAACTTTACAAGGAAACAAAAGTTCTATAACCCACAAGAACCTTATTATTGAGGTATTCGACAATTCTTACAATTGATCCACTACACAAGTATAAAGTCTAGTATCTAAAGAATATCGGTCGTAGCAATGTATTAAAAGTTATGCATAGTGATGATCAAATTAGACACATCAATGTGTTCTCAGAAATCCCATCAAAGTTGATCAAGTTATAAGAAGCTAAGTCTTAGTTCCTAACATTTAGTACTATATTTTACTATGCATAGGAGTCAAGTAAGACATGACACAAGGTCACGTAATTCTAAAAGACGCAATTATAATATAATCTACCTCCGAGCATGATTAACCACGACACATACATACGCGCTCGTCACCTCATATATGTATCACCTCTCCATGTAGCAAACAATGACAAATAGTGGAAAAATTCCCTCAACAAAGTTAGGGAAGACACTTACCTCAATTTTGCTAACTCAATACTCAAATTAGATTTTTCTTTAATAATTCACCTCCGCTCGACTCAATCTAGCCAAGGACGACTTAAATACATCAAACAATGCAAGAGAAAACAATTTCAGTTAACAAAGCTATGATCCTTTTACAAATTGCAAAATGTCAACAAAAGTCAACTCCCAGATCCCGCACCTCGGAAGCCGATAAAACCTATAAAACCCGAACACCCATTCTGATACGAGTTCAACCAGACAAAAATTATCCAGTTTCGATACCAATTCATCCTTCAAACCATCATTTTACATTTTTGATAAGGGTTCAAAATATGATAAAATGAAGCTAAGTCCTGAAATGGGAGTCTTAATACCAGCATGAGATGTCCCATTTACGACATAAGGATCGCAAATGCGACAAAACTATCGCAAAAGCGAAGGCTGACCAGCTCTACTCAAGTCGCAAATGCGACAGAAGACTCGCAAATGAGAGCTTTGAATGTTTCGCAAAAATGGTAGTTGGCGTCACAAATGCGATAATGTTTTTCGCGATTGAGAATTCCCCTGCCCCAGCCCATCTTCGCAAAAGTGAGAAATATCTTGCAAATGCAGACATCGCAATTGTGATGGAAACCTCGTAAATGCGAGAACAGAGACACCAACACTGTTGAACCTTCTTCCAACACTCCGAAACGCGTACAAAACTCATCCAAGCCCTCGAGGCTCTATACCAAAACATCCACACAAGTTTGAAAATATAATACGAACTTGCTCGCGCGACCGGATCACTAATATAACCTCTAGAACCACGAATTGGATGCCAAAACGCATGAAAATGACCATGAACTTCAAGAACTTCTAGAATCATAACCAAGCGTCTGAACCCTATCAACCCAACTCCGAATGGGCCAAATTTTGTAGACAAGTTCCATATGATGAAAAAATCCTACTCGAAGCTTCAAATCATGCATAACAACCTCAAAATGATGAACCACACTTCCAGTCAAAATAAATGAACCTTGAAACTTCAACTTCTACTACCGATGCCGAAACCTATCAAATCATGCCTGATTGACCTTAAAATTTGCACACAAGTCACATTTGCCATTACAGACCTACTACAACTTCAGTAATAGGAATCCAGCCCCGATATCAAACAGTTCACTTCCGGTCAACTTCGCAAAAAAATTCAACCTTTGCCAATCCAAGACTAATTCTAGTACAAACCTCCAAATTACAATCTAGACGCACTCCTAAGTCTATAATCGACCAACAGAGCTAACAGGGATGAAGAAACTCCATTCCGAGACCTCAAACTACCGAGTGAAGTGTAGATGCTCAGAACGACCAATCGGGTCGTTACAAACAGGGACGCATGTGTCTAGTCATTTGATCCGTGGGTTCGTATCCTCACCATCTTTGAATGAATAGAAGACAAAGATTCAGAATTTCGAAGTCAACAAATTCATATAATAAGGAAATCAGAAGTGAAGTTTCCTAACAATTCCATAGCCTCTAAGAGATAAGTACAGACGTCTTCGTACCGATCCGGGAGACTCTAGTAAACCTGCTTATGACTCGTGATACCTACGAACCTTCAACTCTGGTACTAACTTGTCATGACCCCAATTTTCTTTTGTTGGATGTTGTGATGGCACCTAGTCTCTAAGACTAGAAACCTAACATACATGAAGGAATAATAGAGATAATTAAAGAACATCAATTTAAACCAACCAACTATAATAAATAATTCCACAACACAACAGACCATAACTTCAAATATCTAGTGAAACTGAGGCATAAGCGCTACACGAATATACTCAACCAATCCCTAATACATCAGTGTCTAATTAAAGAGTAAGCAAAAGGAAAAAAGAAACAAGATAGAGTGTGACTCCGAGGCGTGTTAACGTCGGCGGGTATATCTTGAGGTCTCCGATCAAAGCTATACTCACGGATGCCTAGCGTGTGTGAAGTACCTGGATCTACACACAAAAAGCTACAGAAGCGTAGTATGAGTACACCACAATGGTACTTAGTAAGTATCAAGCCTAACCTCGATAGAGTAGTGACGGGGTCAGGTCAAGACATCTACTAAAATAAGTAAAGCTGAGCAGGTATAGTACAATATAACAATGGAAATGATACAACAAAGAAATATGACAAGAATAGCTACACTAAAATTAAGACAATTCATACATCACAGAAGAAAACACATATTAAGAATGCCTAGGAAACGATGCAACAACAACAACAAACCCAGTTTGATCCTAACATGTGGGGTCTGGGGAGGGTAGTCTGTACGCAGACCTTACCCCTACCTAATGCAGGTAGAGAGGCTGTGTTCAATAGACCCTCGACTCAGGAAGGGAAAGAAGAAGAAGAGGGAAGCAAAGAAGGAAGAAAGATGAAAAACAAAGGGACAGATAAAGGATAAATAGTATCCAATAATAGCAACAAAGAATACAATACCTGAGGCAAACAAAACCACATACCGTAATAAAAATCTAAGAAGATGAAGGGAAATGCATGCTACTAAGCCTATCGGTGAAAACTATAAACTACCTACTAACCTTCTACCTTAATCCTCGGTCTCCACACCCTCCTATCAAGAAAATAATGCAAGCAAATCACCAATGACGTAAATGAAAGATCAACAACAATCACTATTGAAGTACCACCATGTAGTTTCATTTCACAAATCAAATCACAGTCTTTACTTATATCACCGCGGGAGCATTGCAGTTAGTTTTAGAAACTAATTTTTCTGAAATAGTTACCCGCATTTTAGCCCACTTTATCTCACCACGTGGCTTCAATTAGTTCCCATACTAGAAATATGTGTATCAAGCTCACCTTATCTCGTCGCATGCGTATCAGCCCCAATCCTTATAGCACCGCATACGTATCAATATGACAACATATCTCAAATCGCATAAGTTTCCAAAGCCACGACTTGAAGTCCACAACAATAATGTTTCTACAATAAATAGCCCATAGCTCAACCACAATATGTACAAGAGTCTCAACAATGGTAACCAAAAGTGAATATATCACCAAGAATGGTGTTTAAATAATTTACAACTTGGCCTCGAAGTGAATCACGACCTTTATAACTTCAACGCCACAATTCAACAATAAGATATTTCAAGAAGTACCATCTTCAAGTAAGGTAACTCAATAGTTAAATAAATAACAAAGGGATGAGAGAATAATAACTTCAACTAAGCATGTAAAGGAAAATTACAAGTAAGAGATGAGACAAGTATTTACAATGCCAAGTATATCACGTAAGGATAGATTAACGGTGATGAAGATAACATGTTATAGAAACTCAATTAAAGGCATGGAAAGAACCTACATAACTTTAGTCAACTTCCATTTTAGCCTGTGTACCTACTCGTCACCTTGCGTAAACGTCCTTCACGTACAACAAATAGCACAAAACAATACCAATCCTAAGGGGTAATTCCACCATACAAAGTTAGGCAAAACACATACCTCAAAACACGCTACATCATTCCACTAGTAAGCTTTATTCGTGCGATCATCCAATTCCGAACGGCTTGAATCTAGCCAAAGTAGCTTTTCACCATAAATACAAGACATAACAAACTATTTCGAATAATAAAGTTGCAATCTTTAAAGAAAATCGAAAAGTCAACTCAAAAGGTCAACCTTGGACCCACGTCTCGGAACCCGACAAAACTTTAAAATTTGAACACCCATATGATAACGAGTCCAACCATACTAAAAATATTCAATTCCGATCTCAAATCGACCTTCAAATCCTCAACATTTAGTCTATGAAGTTTTCACAAAATTTTCCAACCTTTATAACCCAAAACACTAATTAAATGATACAAATTACGATGAGTTCATGTATAATAGCAAAATTCGAGTTAGAATCACTTACCCCAATTAATTTCTTGAAAATCCCTCTCAAATTCGCCACAATTTGAGCTCTCTAAGTCGAAAAGATGAAGAATGAATTAAAACCCTTGTTTTTGAAATTTAACACTGCTGCCCAGTTATACTCTTACGCGATTGCGGACAAACATTTGCGATCGGGGAGAACAAATCTCCTCAACTGAAAATTAAACACTACGCGATCGCGAACAACACCACGCGAACATGAAGAACAATGCAAGCCTCATCACTGACTCTCCTTCCTTATACACGAGCAGTCACATCCACGCATTCGCGATGCAAAAGATCCTCAACATTCGCGATCGTACCCCTCCCTTCGCGAATGCGAAGAGTAAAATCCCAGCAGATCCTAAGGACTCTACGCAATCGTGGGAGAATCTTCGTGATTGCATAGAAGGAAACTAGAACAGGTAACACCAGCAACTCTCTTTCAAGAACAATGGTCCAAAACACGCACAGGGCCCTGAGGACCCCGTCTGAACATGCCAACAAGTCCTAAAACATGATACGAACTCGCTCTAAGTCTGAAATCACATCAAACCGCACTAAAAATACGAACCACACATCGATTCAAGCCTAAAGAGCTGATGAACTTCTAACTTCCAAAACTAATGTCGTGAAATACCAAACCAACTCCAGTTGACCTCAAATTTTGCACAGAAGTCATAATTGATACAACAGACCTATTCAAACTTTCGAAACTGAAATTTGGATCTGATATCAATAAAGTCAACTCTCGGTCAAACTTCTCAACCTTCCAAACCTTCAATTTTCAAACTTTCACCAATTCGCGTCGAAACGACCTACGGACCTCTAAATAAATATCTGGACATGCTCCTAAGTCCAAAATAATCATATAGAGCTATCAAAACTGTCAAAACTCCGTTATGGAGTCATCTACACAAAATTCAAACTTCAGTCAACTCTTTCAACTTAAACTTTCAACTTTGGGACTAAGTGTCTCATTCCACTTTGTAACTTATCCAAACCAAAACCAAATGCCCCGGCAAGCCACATAACTACAATATAACATATAGGAGGCAATAAATAGAGGAACGAGGCTAAAATACTCAAAATGGCAGGCCATGTCGTTACATTAGGTGACATCACGGTCTTGAGGATGAGATTTCGGGTCGTGACACAAGTACTCTACATAATTTACTCGATTAATTAGATGAATGGTTTCTTGTTGAGTATTTCCTATTTAAGTGTTTATATATTTCAAAATAGAGATAAGCTATTAAAGTTTTATATAGAGTTTCAGTTTATGAGTTCTTGATCAAGAACTTTTCGTATAGATGATATCCCTATGGATTTTAGCCTATTATTTGCTCTCTTTTGCTTAGGTTTTGGGTAAAAAATGCGTAAAGGTATTTCTGAAAACTAACTTAATGTGCTTGCTTGCAGGTTTTTGTCAAAATGAGGCAAAATAATTAACTCATGAAGGAGTCAAACTTTCCCAAATCCAAGGCTGGTACTGGAGTGCTGAGAGCGGCAGAAAAGTGCGGTCGCGTAAGGACCATCGCTGAGGAGGCCACTATTACACAATCCGCGAAAGTAAGATTCAGAGAGGTTGTTTGAGCAGATGAATGAACGCTGACCGCGATGGAAAAGCGCGGTCGCGATGGGAATTTTGCTGAGAGCATGTTTCAGGGTTCAGACCTTACAACTTGGGCTCAAATAAAGAACGTGTCCCGCGTCCAAATTATGCGGCCGGGAATTAAGCTCACACAGACGCGGTGGATTTTACGGTGTCCGTGAAAGAAGTACCAATCTTGATTCAAATATGATGAAACGCGAACCGCGTTCATTATTACGTGGCCACGAAAGCTCAATCGCGGACGCGGTCAGAATTACGTGTCCGTGAATCCTCTGCATGGGCATTTTTGTTCGGATTTTTCAGCATAGTATAAATAGAACCTTTTAGCAACTTTAGGTTAATTATTGTTTAGTGGAGCACGTGAACGGCTGGGTTTTGCCTTTTTGAGTAATTGTAGAGTAGATTTATCTTCAATATTTAGATTTTCATCTTGTATTTGAATATTATGGCTTATATTTCATCTTTATCTTTGATTTCTACCATTATTATGAGTAGCTAGACCCCATAGCTAGGGTTGTGACCCAACCCTAGTGTGGGTATTTAATGTCTTGAATTTTAGGGCTTAATTGTTTATGGGTTAGTGATATTTAGCTTAATCCATGCTTTAATTGTAGAATTTGTGGTTGCATATGTTGAAGAACTCGATCATGATAAGGATAAGCTAGAATGAGATAAGGTTAGTTATATTGTATTGTAAAGTTAGAACTCTAAGCCATTAGTATTAGTAGTTATGTGACTTGTATAAATTCAGATTTTGTATAGCTTTGTAATGCATGAGAAAATACACCGTTCTTCAATATCGTTTCCTCTCACTCTCGTGATTTTCTACATGGTATCAGAGCATACTAAAGCTACGCTGCTCACACGATCAAACATGGACATAACAACACCCTCAACATCACTATGTCTATCACCTGCTTCTCTGCACCATCTAACTGCCTCTTGCCCAGTTAAGTTGAAGCCATCAAACTACTTGATCTAGAGGACACAAATACTCCAGTTGATTCAAGTAATGAAGGTGACAAATCTGATCAAGGAAGTCAAGCCAGACATAAGCATTTCATCCACTTCTGATGGTGCTAATAAGACTGTCGATAAAAGTGATGACAACACTCACTGGGAAGAGAAAGATGTGATCCTGAGGAGTTGGATCTCTGCCACAATGACTGAAGAAAGTATGTACCTCATATTGGGATGTTCAACTGCCAAAGAGATATGGGAATGTCTGGAGGAAACATACCTGCAAGCAACCAAGGATAAGGAGTTCCAGCTTAAGCAACAACTGCAGAACATTAGGCTAGGAACCAAAAAGCTCGATGAATATTTGAAGGAATTTAAAGGCATATGCGATGGTCTCTCAGCCATACACAAACCCGTTGATGAAGACAACAAAGTAATCAACTTTGCTAAAGGACTTGGTCAAAAGTACAAAACTTTTAGGACTGTTATGCTGGGAAAGGCCCCATATCCTACACTGAATCAGTTTGTCAATGCTCTTAGAGGTTTTGACATGAGAGAAGATGAAGAAGAAGTGGCTCAACAAGGCTACAATATGGCTTTTGTTTCTCAAATAGGAAGAGGTCGTGGAAGTTACTTTAACAGAAGAGGAAACTCACACTTCTCCTCAAGAGGAAGAGGTTTCAGACCTGCAGGACAAGGCAACAATCAGACTAATCAAGCTACTCAAAACACTGCAAATTCAAGACAATAAAAGGGCAAGGAAATTTGCCAAATATGTAGAAGAAACAATCACACAGCCTTAAAATGATTATATAGGTGTGCCTATTCCTACCAAGCTACAGAGGATCTTCAACATGCTTTTTCTGCTATTAACCTGCAGAATACACAGGCTGAGGATGATACTATGTATGTTGACTCTAGTGCAAGAAACCACATAACCAATTCAACAGGTAATGTATCAAATCTTCAACCTTATAATGGTTATGATAAGATAATAGTTTGGGATGGATCTAAACATGAAATCACACATATTGGAAATACAACAAAATCTGGACTTGAAGTAAAGGAAATCCTTGTTGTACCTAAGATTAAGAAGAAACTGATGTCAGTTAGTAAACTTGCTAAGGACAATTCTTGTATACTTGAGTTTGATGAATCTGATATTGTTGTAAAGGACAAGAGCTCATGGAAACTTCTAGCCAAGGGATCTAAGAAGAATGACCTATACGCACTGGAGGACAATAACATTTATGCATTATCTGCATCAATGGAGTGGAAGAATACAGACCGTATCTGGCATGCTAGATTAGGTCACCCTAGCTTAAAGTCTTTAAAAATCCTAAGTAGTAACAAGTGTATTGATATCAAGTACTGGAATAAAGTCCCTACTGTATTTGTTAGTTGTCAGTTAGGAAAAGGATGTAAGATTCCATTTGAATTGAGGAATAAGATTGAAAAAGAACCTTTGCTTAAAATTCATTGTGATCTTTGGGGTGCAGCTCCTGTTGAATCATCTCAGCACATGAGATACTATGTAGTGTTTATTGATGACTATACAAGATATACATGGCTCTATCTACTAAGAAGGAAATCTGAATTCTATGATATTTTTGTTAAGTTCCAAAAGATGGTTGAGAAACAATTCACTAAGACTATTAAGATTTTTCAGTGTGATGGAGGTGGTGAATTTAATAGCACTTCTTTTGTTGAACATCTAGATAACTGTGGTATTATCATACATATATCATGCCCCCACACACCTCAGCAGAATGGAGTCTCTGAGAGGAAACACAGACATATAGTAGAAACTGGTCTGATCTTGTTATTTCATGCAAAGTTACCAAAGTTTCTTTAGGTAGAAGCCTTCTTGACAGCTGTATTCTTAATTAACAGAATGCCTTCATCGGTGTTACACATGGTGACTCCATTTTTAAGCTCCGGATTATAGTAGTTTAAAGTTTTTTGGATGCATATGTTTTCCCTACTTGAAAGGTAAAACAAATCTCTCTCCTAAGACCTATCCTTATGTGTTTATTGGATACAGTAGCCTTCACAAAGGCTATCGATGCTATCACCCACCTACCAAAAGAGTTTTTTTATCAAGACATGTGGTCTTTGATGAGAACATATTGCCTTATGTGCAACCAAATACACCACTGGACAATTCTAGTGATTCTACTCACATTGCTACATTCTATGAGTTTTTCTTTGGGTTGAAGAATACCTCAAGACCAGATGTTCACTTCTCTAATTCAGGTAAAGTGTTGAATGGACCATCATTACTTGGTGTAGGTGATGTTAATGCACCACTTGATGCTGAGCCTGCACCTACTGCTGATCAAACTGCTACTACTGATCAAACTGATGTCGCTGATCAAACTGCTTCTGCTGATCACACTGTTGAGCCAACTGAATCTTCTTTAGCAGCAGTTCCTACAGGAACAGATGATCTCATGACTACTGAGAGTGAAGAATCAAACAGTTCATCTCAAGATATTACATCTCCTAACTCTAATGCTTTTTCAGTGTATGATCCACAGGGAATTCAACTTGAAGTTGACTTGTCTCATTGGTTTAATACTGAACCTAATCAGGATACACAAGCTATACCAATGCAAGCTACACCAACTGATGATGCAAAACCAGCAGAGCAAACATAAAATGCACAAAGCAATCACATGGTCACATGACAGAAATAAAAAATACATGCCAGTAAGACACATGTGTTTGGTAGCAGCTAAGGAGCCCACAGACTATATATGAGGCACTTAGTTCACCAGAATGGCTTGCAGCAATGTAAAAGGAGATAGATGCACTTCATCAAAACAAGACTTGGATACTGGTGCCTAAGTCACCTGGTATGAATATAGTTGGCTCTAGGTGGGTGTTTAAAACTAATTTAAAGGTTGATGGATCTATTGATAGGTACAAAGGCAAGACTAGTTTCCATAGGGTATTCACAGCTTGAAGGTAGACTTTGAAGAAACCTTCAGCCCAGTTGTTAAAGCAACCACTATAAGAGTAGCCCTTTCTGTAGCTGTGAGTCTCCACTGGTGTATTAGGAAACTAGATGTAAAGAATGTTTTCCTGAATGGATATCTTCAAGAGGAGGTGTACATGAGCCAACCACCAGGTTTTAAAGATTCTAGACATCCTGACAGTGTGTGTCTTCTAAAGAAAGCACTGTATGGCCTTAAGCAAACACCTAGAGCCTGGTTTGACAGGTTTAGTTTGCATCTGCTTCATCTTGGTTTTAAGTGCAACAAAGAAGACTCATCACTTTTTATGATGCATTGTAAAAGAGGCATATTTTTTCTCCTCTTGTTTGTTGATGATATAATTGTCACTGGAAGACACACTGCACTAATTTCAGAAATCATTGATGAACTAGGCAAGGAATTTTCTATGAAGGACCTTGGCCCTCTGCACTTCTTCTTAGGGATTGAGGTCACCTACTTTACTGGAGGCATCCATATGAACCAGAGTAAGTATGCTGCAGAGTTACTTTCCAAAACTGGCATGACACTTGCTAAGCCAATAAGCACAACTTTGGCACAGAAGCATGGCCTACAAGAAGTTGTAGATGATCGAGTTGATGCCTCGCTACACAGAAGAATTGTTGGCAGTCTGCAGTATTTGACACTCACAAGGCCAGATATAGCTCATGCAGTGAACTTAGCTAGCCAATTCATGCAAAGCCCAAACAACACTCATTACCAAGTTTTAAAGAGGATACTTAGGTATGTGAAAGGCACAACTCATTATGGGCTAAGAATTTTGTCTCAGTCACCATTCAGGCTATATGGTTTCTCTGATGCAGACTGGGGAGGGTGTCCTATGACTATGAGATCAACTACAGGCTACAATGTCTACCTAGGAGCTAACCGCATATATTTGACATCCAAGAAGCAACACACAGTGGAAAGGTCTAGTGCAGAAGCTGAGTATAGAGCACTTTCCTCGACAACATCTGAAATGACATGGATAACCTACATTCTCAATGACATTGGGGTTCGTTTAAAAACTGCACCAACTCTATTCTGTGATAACTTAAGTGCACTATATATGACAGTCAATCCAGTAATGCATGCCAGAACAAAGCATGTTGAGATGGACTATCATTTTGTTAGAGAAAAGGTTGATAGTGGTCAGCTAGCCACAAGGTTTGTTAGATCAAAAGACCAGCTCGCTGACATTCATACTAAGGCATTGACTAAGCAGATGTTTGCAGGATTTCGAAGTAAGATAGGAGTGGTAACTACACCCCTCACTAGCTTGAGGGGAAGTGTTGAAGAACTCGATCATGATAAGGGTCATGATAAGGATAAGCTAGAATGAGATAAGGTTAGTTAGATTGTATTGTAGAGTTATAACTCTAACTCAATGTAATAGTCATACATGTAGGACAACACTAATCCATTATTAGTAGTAGTTATGTGACTTGTATAAATTCAGATTTTGTATAGCTTTGTAATGCATGAGAAAATACACGGTTATTCAATATTTTTTCCTCTCAATATCGTGATTTTCTACAGCATACACTGATTCATGCCTTTATGACTTTAGGCTCTTCCTGAGAAAGAGGGACAAAGTCTAGGAAAATTAGGCTAACGATGAATTGGGGTGAACTAAAGAGATTGATAGCCCCGATTAAAGGGTTAAACCTAGAGAGAGTAATACCCAACTTGAGCCAATTTCACTTGCATTACATGAACACCCATTTGGGCTTGAGAAAGCCAAATCGGGCAAAGTCACTCAAACTACCGAGAGGTGTAGGGTGAGTATTTATGTGTGATGGTTATATCACGACCCAATCCTAACAAGATTGTCCTGGATTCTTGACACCCATTAGATACTCACCTAGGCGGAAGTCACCTCCCTAGTGCCTTTTATCACTTAAAAACTTTCATAAAAATAATGTACTTAGATTACTCTTTAGCATTCTATAGTATCACACTTAGAATAGAATCAATCATAACAATGTTTAGAAGTTCAATTTGAAACAACACACACGTGTTGATTATTTGGAAACCCAACTCCAAACCAAATTAACTCCCTGTGGAAATTGATCCCGACCTCATCGGGTAAAACTGCATCGACCACTCATCGCTACTATATAGTTGTGTAAGGTTGGAACCGATCACTTTTTGGCACCGTTGACGGGGAGTTAGACAGTTTTGGCTATCGATCTAACTAGTTGTGTGTCTTGTTTTTCTTTCCTTCAGTTTTACTAACTTATGTGTGTTACTCGCTTTAGGTACCAATGGCGCATAATGATCCTCTTGGAAATGTTCTTCCGGGGGGAGGAGGTAGATGAAAATGGTGAGGATGAGGTTAATCTAGAACCTCAAGCTCATAGAAGAGGCCTCAAGGCTAAGGAAAACATTCCAGACCCTCCCCCACCTCCTCCACTGGAAACACACCGGGTGTTTCCCAATGGATGTTACGCAAGTGCAATTGTCTCACCCCGGATCTGGGCGGGCAATTTCCAGATTACGAATGTCATGCTGACCTTATTGGAGCAAAGAGGGTTCTTCACCAGCGCTCCCCATCAGAATGCATATAAACATCTAAAGGGTTTTGTAGACACCTGGTGCGGGAGCTAACAGACGAACGTGTCAGAGGATGCGCTAAGATTGAGACTTTTCCCTTTTTCACTTAGAGGGAAATCTTTGGATTGGCTCAAGAGGCTACCCAACCATTCCATACACACGTGGGATGAGTTGGCAGAAAAGTTTATAGCCAAGTATTTCTCACCAGGACATATGGCGGCATTGAGGGATGAGATCTAAGCCTTCAAACAGGAACCTAATGAACCCCTACATAAAAACTGGGAGCAGTATAGAACTATGGTCAAGGAATGACCTAACAATGACATGACTGAAGCAATGATCCAACAGACATTCTATAAGGGTATAAACACGACCAACCACTGTGTGGCGAACCAGCTAGCAGGGGGTAATTTTATGAAGATGCCTTATGATGAGGCTTGTGACATACTTGATGAGATGACTGACACTTCCTCATCTTGGAAAAGTCGGGAAAATGTTCCTTAGGGGGGACCTAATGTTATCAATCTTCACAAGGAACTTCAAGACCATGGACAAGCCATAGCTGAGTTGACAACTACTATGAATCAGCTAGAAAAAGCCCAGCTTCAGCAAGTTCAGGGGACAAAGCAAGTCAATGCCATGGAATGGGTAAATATCATGGTCAACAAGAGGAGACAACGTGGTCAATAAGTGCAAAGCAATCAAGTTCAATATGAGAAAAGTGGTAGTGGATACAATCAAGATGATTATTATGATGATCAAAGTGAGCAAGTTCTTTATGCCAATAACTACCAAGGACAATAGAGCAATGCTCCAAATCAACAATGTAGATTGCAAGGGAACAATCAAAACTGGGGAAATCAAGGCCAAGGGAATTGGATGATGGAAATAACAACAATTCGAACAATTGGGGGAACAACAATTAGAATTGGGGTGGAAATAACAATAGCAATTGGAATGGAAACAATAACAACAATTTGGGAGGCAATGGAAATCGGGGGTCAGGCTTTCAAACGCCCCCGATGTATCAACAACCCAACAATCCTACTCCATATCAATCTCAAGGTCAAAGTTCTTCAAACAATGAGATGGGGCAGATAAAGAGTATGTTCAAACAAATGATGGAAAGGAATGTTGATTCCGATGCCCAAATAGCCTCCCACACTACCTCTATTCGAAACTTTGAAGTACAATGGGTCAAATTTCTCGAGCATTGAATGCTCTCCCTAAGGGGACACTACCAAGTGACACGGTAGTAAACCCAAAGGCTGGAAACAATACAGTCCATGCCATGGTGGTGACCACTAGAAGCGGTAGAGGTGGAGAAGCAAGTACCTCCAATCAAAAGAAAGTTGTGAGTGATGATGTTGTGTTGCAAGATGATGATGATCCAATCATTGATGAGAAAGTGAATGATGAGAATAAGAATTATGAAGTGAGGATTGATATTCATGACAACGAGGAGGAGACTCAAAATGACGTGAACCCTTCTAGGGAATACGTGATAGACATACCGAAAACGGTAGTGCCAAAAGCCAAGGCTCATTTGCCAATTCCTCCTCCACCTTATCCTCAAAGATTAGAAAAGTGAAATAATGAAAACCAATTCAAGAAGTTTATTGAGATTATGAAAAGGTTTTCAATCAACGTGCCCTTGGTGGAAGCTCTCGAACAAATGTCGGGATATGCCAAGTTCATGAAGGACTTGGTAACTAAAAAGAGATCTATGAATTGCGAGACCATAAAAATGACTCATCAAGTGAGTGCCATTGTGAACTCGACGGCTCCAAAGCTTGAAGATTCCGGCGCCTTTACAATTCCACGCACCATTGGGAGTGCGGATTTTGCAAAAGCCTTATGTGCTTTTGGAGCAAGTACTAATTTGATTCCATACTCCGTATTCAAGACACTTGGTATTGGGAAACCGAGAGCTACTTCAATGAGATTGCAAATGACGGATAGAACAATGAAGAGGCCATTTGGTATTATTGATGATGTTCTTTCTAAGGTTGACAAGTTTATCTTGCCCACTGATTTTGTGATTCTCGACTGCGAAGTCAACTTGAGGTGCCTATAATATTGGGGAGGCCTTTACTAGCAACAGGGAAGGTGATGTTTTAGACTTCAATACTACACAATATTATAAGTTAATTGTGCAGTACCCAATTTTCGAGTGCTGTCTAATAAGAAGAACCTGGTTCTTCTTAATCTACTACTTACTACAGTTTGCAGAATAATTAAGCAGTAATAATAAAGATACAGGGATTTTTACATGGAAAATACCTGGCTCAAAAGGTAAAAAAACCAAGACCTACTCCTCAGTAGGATTTGCTCAAAACTCTTCACTAAACACTGAGCTAAAACGGACTTACAAAATAAACACTTTTGTAATCCTAGGACTAACTCTAATCCTCTATGTATCAACTAGCCTCTAGCTAATTTCTACAGATTTCAAGCTAACTCTAACTTGAACAATGTGTACCTATTACAATTGCTTCTATGAAAGCTGATAAGATACAATATTGAAATTCCTACTACAATCAACTAGACTTAACATAGAAACAATGAAACTAATACTTCTAGTTGAACTGTAGCCTTTGTATCGCACAATAATTCTGCTTGCAAAACCTCTAGAACTTTTTCTTCAGAACTTGATTCACTTTTGTACTTGTGTGTCCCTTCTTTCAACAGTAATACCTTGATTATTTATAGAGGTCGTTTGTTGAGTCCATGATACAATTCTGATCAAACTCTTCCTTGGTAGACAAGTTTGATTGTAACTCAACTTCCTTCCTCTAATCCTGTCCTAGCTGAAATCAACTTCTGTCTTCTTTATCAATTTGCAACCTTTTCGTATTAGGAGACATTCTCTTGGTTCTTTGATATTTAGCAAACACTAATATCTCCTAGATATGTACGATTTGCGATCCAACTGCTTCATACAGAAGTGTGAACTATGATGGACCTGGTTCAACTGGACACCTGTTGTCAATCTTCAAAACCCATTCAGTGACATGGGCCAACACATTCCCCCTTTTTGATGATGACAAACTCTGTGCATTTATCCTGTATACACATCCAACACTTTGTATTTTTGTGAGCATTAATCATCAAGAACCAGGTTCATTAGGTTATAAATATCACTTCAAAAAAAGTTTCAGAAAATGAAAAACAACTGGAGCACATCTTCCCCCTTTTGGCATCATCGAAAAGTTACAAAATAATACTTACTAGTAATTAATTCTTACTCATGACCAATTTAGGCAACTGCAGGTGCAAACATGATTAATCAACACAAGAAACCAAAAATGTAAGCTTAATCATAAATAGAGACATTTACAAAACACCAAGCTTTCATTTAATTAACAAGGTTGATCAACACCAAAACAGATTAAAATAAAGACAATCAAGATATGAGTACAACAGAATTAAAACTGAAACAAACAACTAAACATAGTCCTGAACTAGGCACTTGATAGGATAAGAGGGGGTAATTCTGGAAATTCCTAAGTTTAGGGTGGTACAGACGAGGCAAGACTCTTGGTTTGGAGAAGAGACAACATTTGGTGTAAGACACCCTCATTTCTCTCCTTCTCCTTGGCTAATTCATCTTTGAGAGCATCACGCTTACCTTCTACCTCAACTAAACGAGTCTTCAAGCGAAGGATCTCCATATCCTTTTGCTCACTTTCTTGCACCAGATTACGGACCTTGCTGTTGACCGGTTTCTTCTGAGATGAACCAGGTTCATCTGCCGGGGCACTGACAGTGTAATCATATGACAGCAAAGTGTCCTTCCCAAAGAAATCCTTAGCAGTAGCCATTTCAGCCTTCTTTGTGGGAATTCCAAAATGACCCAGAACTGCAGTAAGTATAAATCCATAAGGATCGCATCGGTCTTGGTGCCATTTACCACCCAGTCCAAAAACTGGATGATCAAAGATGGTCAATTGATCTGCTTGCCTCTATATAGGCACTCCATGAGCATTAGATCCATATAGTTAGCCATGTGTCTGCGCTCTTGTTTTGGCAGCAGAGATTTAATCACAAACTCAAAGAACATCTTGTGTTCAGGCTTCATCTCACTTTTGTACACTGCCCTGGGCTCAGGCTCTTCTTCATTGTCACAAAAGAATCTGGTGATGGTAAGTGCTGAGGCCATTTCATCCAAGCAAGGCCATCTCTGGCTTGTATAATTATCATATCCCTCAGATGGAATGTCTAGAATGACTCCCAGTTCTTGTGCGTCAAAAAAGACTTCAACTCCCCTGACCAATGATGTAACCCTTCCTCCAATCACTGTTGCATTCCCCATGAATTCTACTACCTCATTTCTGACTAGTCTGCCCTCCAAGCGAAAGACCATGTTCTTCCAGCCTTGAGCTGCCAGAAAATCCACTAAGTACCTCATACCCGACTCCTCCAAGTCTTTCAGCAATTTTCCCTTCAAAATATGTCGCTTGCCAAACATGGAAACTCTGTCCATCGACACTTATCCAACCTCCTTCTCATCATCTTCACTCCAATCAGGATCATTATCTTTCTCAACAATCTGAAATTTCTTCTTCGACTTTACCATGGACTGTGTCCTTGTAGATCTACCCATGGTGGTAGCATACATAGGTGCTGACTTCTTTGAGGAAGTCTTATTCAATTTTTCCCTGGGTGTCTTGACCAACACTGGAGTACCCTCTTCATTCTGTTGAACCAGGTCCAACATCTCATCAACAGCAATAGCCTCAACAGGCTCCCCTACTTTCGCTTTTCCTTTCTAAGCTCTCTTTATTTTGCTCTCTTGAAGAGCTTTTTCCATCTTTTCCTCTTCTTCACGAACAGTATTTCTCGTAGCTCGTACCCTTGGAATAGGTACACCAACAGACTCATCAGTTTTCCTTTTCTTTGAGTCCTTAGACTTGATGGACTTAGGAGTTCTTCTCTTCTTGGGGTTGTATGAGTCCCCCAGTTTCTTAAGTCTCTCAACCAAGGTTTCTTCCCCAGAAGAAACACGATCATCTATATCCTTCATAAGTTGTTCTAATTTAGCAGCATCATCCTCCACTTCATTAGTTCCCCCTAAAACTACAACATCATCTTCAAGATTATTAGGAATGGGGCCACAAATACTGAGTATGGAACCATCCTTCCTAGAACCCCTCACACCTTCATCTCCCTCATTCTCACTAATTTTCCGATTTTTTATTGGCCTTCTTGGAACTTACACATCCATCAGAGACCCAACCAGCACAAATCTAGTTTCAGAATTTAACACAGAGGTAACATCAGTGTTACCTTTCTCAGCACTTGACGAACCAGGTGCATCGTCCTCTTGAGTTGATTTAAATGATTCACTGGATGAATCAAGTTTGGGTTCTTCTTTAGCCTGTAATAAATCTTCCAAGAACTTTGCTCGTGATCCTGAAGCCATAGATTTTTGTGCAAGAACCTTGACACGACAGGGTTTTGGGGCCGGAATAGGGTTTGGTGTAGGTCTAAGAGCCTCATGGTATTCACGGGTTTCAGGTATATCAAAGGATTAAGAACAATATACCGGTGGGGAATCAGACTCATATACTCCTTCATCGTAGTCACGATTTTGAGAATCAGATGAAGCAGACGAAATTTTTAATTTTTGAGAGAAAAAGAAGAAAGGACAAACGACAGTGGAGATTTGAATGTTGAATGACTTGAACAGGGTTCGTCTATAGCTTTATTCACTATTGGTAATGATGTCCTATTTATAACTTGTGGCTGGGGTAATTGTAACGGACGAGTATTAACACAAGTAGGATTCTAATCGATTAAGGACTGTCAGTGATTTGACATTGATTAGACTGTTTCTTTCCCCCTAAAACTAGGCTAATTTAATGAGACATAACTTCTTGAAACTGGTTCATTTTGGGTAAGTGCAAGAATTTGAAATGAACCATAAAAGGATAGAGTCCTACTCTTGTATGACTGTACTTGAATTAATACATGTATGGAGATGAAAACGTACCTTGTCAGTCATGTAAACCAGCATGGATGAACCAGGTTCATCTTGAAAAAAACATTATTTTGCCTCAATTCACAAATAGAGAAACATCATTAGCAACTAGGGAATCATATTAATACATGGAATAAGAGTATGACAACAAATACATAGTGCTGAGCAATGATTAATCTGATTAAGTACCCAATTAAACTTTCTAGCCATAAAACTTTCTCCTTTATTTTTATTTTTAAATTTTTTTCAATAGGTGATCTTAATAATCCCTAATTCAAACATGTTTCTCCCATAATGCTCCCTACTCAATGCTTTGGTAAATATATCAGCAATTTGATGATCAGTGGCACAGAATTCAATTGAGATCATCCCCTTTTCATAATTATCCCTCAGGAAATGGTGCCTAACATCTATGTGCTTAGTTCTCATGTGATGAACCGGGTTCTTAGTAATACTAACTGCACTAGTGTTATCACATTAAATAGGAATGCATCCCACATCTATACCAAAGTCCAAGAGTTGTTGCTTAATCCACATAAACTAAGCACAGCAAGAGGCTGCAGCCACAACCTCAGCAGTAGACAAGACTACTGAATTTTGTTTCTTGGTAGCCCAAGACACAAGGCAGGACCCCAAAAGGTGAGCCATACCTGAAGTACTTTTCCTGTCAACCAGGAAACCTGCATAATCAGCATCAGCATATCCTACAAGGTCAAAATTACTACATTTAGGATACCAAAGGCACAAATCAGTAGTGCCCTTCAAATATTTCAAGATTCTCTTCACTGCAGTAAGATGGGACTCCTTTGGATTTGCTTGAAACCTAGCACATAGTCCCACACTGAACACGATATCAGGTCTACTTGCAGTAAGATATAGTAGAGATCCAATCATTCCGCTGTACGTCTTCTGATCCACGGATGAACCAGGTTCATCCACATCTAATTTTGTAGCTGTGGCTATTAGGGTATCTATCTCCTTTGTGTCTTCCATTTTGAACTTCTTGAGGAGTTCTCTCACATACTTTTGCTGATGAATCATTGTTCCATGCGGAGTTTGTTTGATTTTCATACCTAAGAAAAAGGTTAGCTCACCCATCATACTCATTTCAAACTCACTCCCCATTAGTGTAGCAAATTCCTTGCCGAGCTTCTCAGTTGTTGCTCCAAATATGATATCATCAACATAAATTTGTACAATCAGAAGATCTTTTCCCTTTTCCTTTAAGAACAAAGTACTGTCAATTTTGCCTCGTTTGTACCCATGTTCCAGCAGGAATATCGACAATCTCTCGTACCAGGCTCTAGGTGCTTGCTCGAGACCATAGAGAGCCTTGTCAAGTTTATATACATGATCAGGTGATTCTTTGTTTTCAAAATAAGGAGGCTGTTTTACAAATACCTCTTCCTTCAAATAGCCATTGAGAAAAGCACTCTTTACATTCTTCTGATGCAAAGTGAATTCCATGTGTGCAGCAAATGCTATAAGAAGTCTGATTGCCTCCAATCATGCCACAGGAGCAAAGGTCTCATCATAATCAATTCCCTCTTCTTGGCTGTATCCTTGAACAACCAGTCTTGCCTTGTTTCTAGTAACAGTTCCATCCTCATCGAGTTTATTTCTGAAGACCCACTTGGTGCCAATTAGTGATCTATCCATTGGTATGGGTACCAAGTGCCATACGTGACTTCTTTCAAACTGATTCAGCTCCTCTTGCATAGCAGTTACCCAGTCAGCATCTTTCAGGGCTTCATCAATGTTTTTTGGTTCAATCATGGATAGGAATGCATCAAATGCACACATATTTTTCAACGAGGATCTAGTTTTGATTCCAGATCTCAGGTGTGTTATGATGTTCTCAAGAGGGTGAGAACTCTGATATCTGTGTGGTTTGAGAGCCATTTTTTCACTTTTGGATTGTTCCAAGTTGTCTTGTTGCAGTGGAACATGATCAGGACTAGTATTTTCATGAGAGATTCCCCCTGTCGAGTTGCGTGGGGTTGTTGAACCTGGTCCATCACCTGTTCCATCTCCCATAGGTTCTTCAATGTAGTCATTGCTCCTCACCAGTCCAAGATCCTCATCTTCTGGTTCCTGTCTCTCAGATAAAGCGTTAGTTTCATCAAAGACAACATGTACGCTTTATTCTACACACATAGTTCTTTTATTATATATTTTATAAGCTTTGCTATGTGTAGAATATCCCAAGAACACTCCCTCATCACTTCTGGGATCAAATTTTCCTAAAGAATCTTTGCCATTATTATGCACATAACTCTTGCATCCAAAAGCCCTAAGATAGGATATGTTCGGCTTTCTCCCTTTAAGTAATTCATAGGGAGTTTTCTCTACTAGAGGTCTGGTCATGCATCTATTGATTATATAACATGCAGTGTTAATTTCTTCTGCCCAGAAGCTGTGAGGTAGTTTGCTTGATAGAAGCATGGTTCTTGCCATGTCTTCAAGAGTTCTGTTTTTCCTTTCAACAACCCAATTTTGTTGTGGGGTTCTAGGAGCAGAAATATTGTTATTCACACCATGTTCATCACAGAACTCAGTGAACTTTGCATTCTCAAACTCACTGCCATGGTCGAATCTAATGGATGCTAGTTGATGTCTTAATTGATTCTGAATCTTCTTGACAAATGAGGTGAACATTTCAAATGCTTCATCCTTAGATACCAAGAACAAGGTCCAAGTGAACCTTGAGAAATCATCTACTAGTACCATAACATATCTCTTTCTACCTCTACTTAGAGTTCTCATGGGACCACAGAGATTCATATGAACCAGTTCCAACAGCGTGGTGGTACTGACTATTTTTTTAATTTTGAAAGAAGACCTTATTTGCTTCCCCCTTGCACATGCCTCACAAACCTTGTCTTCCTTGAACCTAATGTTAGGAAGCCCTAACACTAAGTCCTTAGAGATCAGCTTGTTCAGTTGAGTTAGACTTGCATTACCAAGTCTTTTGTGCCATAGGAGGAGATCACTATCCAACACACTAAGGCAAGTGAGTTCATTGTCAGACAGTGTGGACAAGTCAATGACATAGATATTGTTCATTCTTTTTCCCTGCAAGAAAATCTTATCAGTAAACAAGTTGATCACAAAACATTTCGTGGAAGTAAACGCGACAAGGTTACCTCTGTCACATAGTTGTGACACACTGATAAGGCTATATTTCAATCCATCTATCAGATACACATTCTCAATTGAACGTGTGTCATATTTACCTACCTTGCCGACCCCTATTATTTCACCTTTCTTTCCGTTTCCAAAGGAAAAATTCCTCCTTTGAGATTTTCAAGTGAAAGGAACTGTTCCTTGTTCCCTGTCATATGCTTAGAACAGCCACTATCCAAAAACCAATATTGGCTGCCTCCCTTCACTTGTACCTTCAAAAGAAATCAGGGGTTAGTTTTAAGAACCCAAATTAGTTTGGGTCCCTTTCCATGAGAGAATGGATGAATCATATTTTTTTTGGCCCAATTTGGTAGCCAATTTTTCTTTTTAATGAATCTCTCATTTTTCTGACTGGCCTTTGCTTTTACAGAACACTCATATTTAGAGTTGCAAGTCTTTCCACAATGGGTGCAAATTTTATTTTCAGGGAGAGTGAGATACTTGCTTTTGGGATCCATTTAGGCAATTGACTCCCAAAACCAAGTCCTCTCCGGTTGCTACTATGATTCTCTTGGAGCCATATTAAAGCATCAGAAGACTTATTCCACTTACGTGTTCTATCAAATTCATGTTTGACTTTGCCAAGTTCTTCTTTAAGAGATTTTATCTGCTCATCTTTGGCATACATTTTATCTTTCAATTTACCTAAGTCTTCTTCTAACTTCGCATGAGAGTGATCAACTACCTTTTTACTGGATCCTAGTCTTAACTTTAAATTTTCAGATTTTAGTTCTAGAATCTCAGTTTCGAGTGGTTGAACCTGGTTAGTCAAGACAGTGTTTTTCTTTACAGATTCACTGACTCTTATTTCCAGGTCCATGCATTTTGCTCTCAGCATTGCACACTCTTTAGATAGTTGATTTTTCTCTTTAGAGTTCTCCTCAGAATCATCAATGAAGTCAAGTAACAACTCAGAGAGTTCCTTCTTAGATAGAAACTTTATTTTTGTTTTGAGATGTGAGATACTTACCTGTGGTTCTTCATAAGTCTCCTCATCAGATTCTCCAATTGCCATGAGAGCTTGATCTTTTGTCTCTCCATCTTCTGATTATTTATCTGAACTTTCCCCCCAAGCAGCAACTATAGCCTTTGTAGTAGTTTTCTTGGGTTTGACCAGTTCCTTCTTCCCGTTCTTTCTTTCATATCTCTCATTCCTCCATTCTAATTCCCACTGGGGACAGTTCTTGATGAGATTATCAGTTTTTCCACACTTGTAGCATCCCTCATTAGCTGGCCTTTCAGGATCCTTTGCCTTGTTGAAGTTTCCCCTTCTAGAGATGCCTTTCTTCCTCATGAGAAAGTTTATGAATTCTTTGGTGATCATGGCCATCTCATCATCCTCCTGATCTGCTCCCTCTGTGATCCTTAGTGCTAGACTTCTTTCTTTCTTTGGAGCATCCATTTTCATGGTCTGCCTTCTGAGTTCATAAGTACTTAGGTTGCCAATCAACTCATCTAGTCTAAGGGTTGCCATATTTTTGGATTCCTGTATGGCAGTTATCTTGCTTTCCCAGGAGATAGGTAGAACCCTAGTCAAGATCTTCTCAACCTTGTCTTCTTCAAGGATGGATCTTCCAAGGGACTTGAGTTCATTAGTCAAGTTTGTGAACCTCGTGTACATCTCCTGAATTGTTTCACCTTCCTTTATAGTGAAGTTTTCATACTTAGAGTATAGCAACGTACCTCTAGACCTCTTCACTTGAGTTGTTCCTTCATATGCCACTTGTAGAGTATCCCAGATTTCCTTGGTAGTGGTACAACTTTAGATTCTTCTATATTCATCTGGGCTTAGACAACACACTAGCCACTTCATAGCCTTGGCATTCTTCTCCCATTTCTTCAGATCCTAACCCGTGCAGTCAGCCCTAGTTTTAGGTACATCTACTCCTTCAGCAGTTTTCTTCATTGTTGCAAGCGGTCCATCAGTGACTGTATCCCAGAGTTCATAGTCCTCTCCAATAAGGTGATCCTTCATTCTATTCTTCCACCAAGAATAGTACTGGCCGTTGAAGAGTGGTGGTCTTGCAGTTGATTGTCCTTCCCAGTTCCCAGGTGGTGCACTCATCTTGATCTTTTCCTAGGTGTTAGCCTCTTCAAGGATAACCTGCTCTGATACCAATTGATGTTTTAGACTTCAATACTACACAATATTATAAGTTAATTGTGCAGTACCCAATTTTCGAGTGCTGTCTAATAAGAAGAACATGGTTCTTCTTAATCTACTACTTACTACAGTTTGCGGAATAATTAAGCAGTAATAGTAAAGACACAAGGATGCGTGGAAAACACCTGGCTCAAAAGGTGAAAAAACCACGACCTACTCCTCAGTAGGATTTTATCAAAACTCTTCACCAAACACTGAGCCAAAACGGACTTACAAAATAAACTCTTTTGTAATCCTAGGACTAACTCTAATCCTCTTTGTATCAACTAGCCTCTAGCTAATTTCTACAGATTTCAAGCTAACTCTAACTTGAACAATGTGTACTTATTACAATTGCTTCTATGAAAGTTGATAAGATACAATATTGATATTCCTACTACAATCAACTAGACTTAACATACAAACAATGAAACTGTTCCTTCTAGTTGAACTATAGCCTTTGTATCGCACAATAATTCTGCTTGCAAAACCTCTGGAACTTTTGCTTCAGAACTTGATTCACTTTTGTACTTGTGCGTCCCTTCTTTCAGCAGTAATACCTTGACTATTTATAGTGGCCCTTTGTTGAGTCCATGATACAATTCTTATCCAACTCTTCCTTGGTAGATAAGTTTGATTGTAACTCAACTTCCTTCCTCTATTTCTGTCATAGCTGGAATCAACTTCTGTCTTCTTTATCAATTTGCAACCTTTTCGTATTAGGAGAAATTCTCTTGGTTCTTTGATATTTAGAAAACACTAATATCTCCTAGACTTGTACGATTTGCGATCCAATTGCTTCATACATAAGTGTGTGCTATGATGGACCTGGTTCAATTGGACACCTGTTGTCAATCTTCAAAACCCATTCAGTGACATGGGCCAACAGAAGGCATTGGTTGATGTGGAAGCAAGGGAGCTCACATTCCGGGTGGGCGATGAAAAAGTCGTATTCCACCTTTGCAAATCAATGAGGCAACCAAATAGTAATGAAGTTTTCTCTTTTGTGGATCTTGTGATGGAGGTGATAGTAGATGACACGAGTACCATGATCAATTTGGAAGACCTTATGGAAGTTTTGTTGTTGAACGATGAGGATGATGAGAGGGATGGCTTGGTTTAATGTGCAAATTCCTTTCAAGGAATGGAATCCTACTCATATGGGCCCCGGTAAAATTTCCTTGGATTTGGAAAACTGGAAGACTCAACTAACAAAGCCCTCGATCGAGGAGTCAGCAACATTGGAGTTGAAGGCTCTACCTTTACACCTCAGGTATGAATTCTTAGGCCCTTCATCTACATTACCTGTTATTCTTTCTGCTTGCTTAACCAAAGTGCAGGAAAACTCCACTCTTGAGGTTTTTCAAAGAAGAAAAAAGGAAATTGGATTGACATTGGCTGACATTCGGGGCATAAGCCCCGCCTTTTTCATGCACAAACATATACTAAAGGATCATGATAAACTCTCTGTGGAACATCAAATGAGGTTGAACGAGGCTATACAAGAGGTTTTCAAGAAGGAAAGTATCAAATGGCTTGATGCAGGGGTTGTGTATCCTATTTCGGATAGTGCATGGAATTCACGGGTACAATGTGTGCCGAAGAAGGGGGTATGACTGTGGTGAAAAATGAGAAAAATGAGTTGATCCCCACTAGGACCGTGATCGGATGGAGGGTATGCATGGATTATCGAAAGTTGAACAAAGTGACCCACAAAGATCATTTTCCATTTCCCTTTATTGATCAAATGTTGGATAGACTTGCTGGGCGTGCCTACTATTGCTTTTTGGATGGGTACTCAGGGTACAACTAGATTCTCATTGCCCTGGAAAACCAAGAAAAAAATACCTTCACATGTCCGTATGGAACACTTGCATTCTCAAGGATGTCGTTTGGTTTGTGTAATGCACCGGCTACCTTTCAGCTGTGTATGATGGCAATATTTATAGACATAGTAGAGGACTTCCTCGAAGTATTAATGGTTGATTTTAGTGATGTTGGGGACTCATTTGAGGAATTCTTGGAAAATCTTGACAAAGTGTTAGCTCGATGTGAAGGGACCACTCTAGTGCTTAATTGGGAAAAATGCCACTTTATGGTCGAGGAGGGCATTGTCCTCGGCCATAAGATCTTAAAGAACGGAATCGAAGTGGACAAGGAGAAGATTGAAGTGATTTCAAAGCTACCTTCTCCTACTTCCGTCAAGGAGTTAGGAGCTTTCTTGGGCACGCGGGGTTCTACCGAAGGTTCATCAAAGATTTCTCAAAA